>CAUYQV010042210.1:0-46096 GCA_963574575.1 Galagoides demidoff
CCCCAATCTCTTCCTCTGTCTTCATGGCTGTTTCCCTCCACATCTGGGTGTGTGTCTTTTTTTTTTTTTTTTTTTTGAGACGGAGCCTCAAGCTATCTCCCTGGGTAGAGTGCCATGGCATCATAGGTCATAGCAACCTCCAACTCCTGGGCTCAAGTGAGTCTCCTGCCTCCGCCTCCCAAGTAGCTGGGACCACAGGCGCCCGCCACAACGCCTGGCCATTTTTTTTGGTTGCAGCCATCATTGTTGTTTGGTGGGCCCGGGCTGGGGATTCGAACCCGCCACCTTAGGTGTACACCACTGGTGCCTTAGCCAATTGAGCCATGGGTCTGTGTCTTCACAAGGCATTCTCCTCCCTGTGTCTGTGTATGATCTCTCTTCTTCTTATAAAGACACCAGTCGCATTAGACACCTAATCACCCCTCTTAACTTGATTACATCTGCAAAGGTCCTATTTCCAAGTAAGGTCACACTCACAAGTACCAGGGTTTGGCTCTTCAAAGTATTTTTCTTGGGGGGGGAAACAATTCAACCAATAACAGCTTGACATCCAACTTAAATTGCTATTGGGAGTTGCTTTAATTCCACTCCAACATGCAACTCCCAAAGCTTTTCTTAACCACTCAGGCTTTGTGAATCTTCCCAGTACAATATTGAAGACCTCAGCTCTTCCCTAGAGGAATGAAGGGAGGATTTGGGGAATTGTATAAGAGAGTGAAATGATCCACCACAGTGGACCCCAGGAAATGTGAGCCTCCCAAGGAAAAGGTAGGGGGCTTCCTGTCATTTGGTTCTTGTTATTTCATTTGGCCTTGAAAGAAAAGCGTGAACTGGGAAGGCTATGGAACTTGGGAAAAACCCAAGTCACCATAAGATTAGCAGTTTGGAAAGATGATGCTGGCTGCTGGAGAGAGTAGAATGGAAGGTTTAGGAGGAGAGGCAAAGGGATCTGTTAGAGGCTGTGGCAGGGACCCAGCTAGGAAATGAAGGTGGCCAGGATCACAGTAGTGGGTTGGAAAGTGAGGGAAGTTTGTGGGTTTGGGAACCATAAAGCACAAACTGAAGGAATTTAGGGGGTGAGGAGACAGCAAGAATGACTAACACATTCATGGCTTCAACATCTGGGAGGAGAGCGGTGCTAAAGATTTGATGGGAAATGAACAAGGAGGAGCCCGTTGTTGCAGTAATGCGGACATCAAGGATGAGCACTCAGGTGGGGTGGTGGGTGGGGAGGGCTCTGACGTGCTGACTCACCCCCGCTTTTCCAGTTGGTTTGCTTACCCCAGATGTCCCAACACGGGTATTGTCAGACTGCATGAGCTCCTCATGTGTGTGGGAACCCAGAAAATCAGGTTGAAATGTTAGAAGTGAAGAGAAAAAAATGTTAGCTGAACTGGGGACTCTAGAAATAAAAAGTGTTAATTTATTGAGTCTTTAAAATAATTATTTATATTTTTTACATCATTTAATGATCCATGGACATTGATAATTTGCTCAATAGTTGCAGAACATCCTCACTTTAAGTGTTCAAGTGTATGATTTTTGAACTCTTTAAATGTGAATGTCCATCCATTTGGGTCTTTGTTTTATGCCTGAATAGACAACTATTTACTCATATCTTACTGGGGGTCTGACCGTTGGCTCTATGAGACCAGGAGAATGGGAATCTGTGAGGCTGGGACTTGTACAAATTTTAAGAAGAACAGCCCCTTCTTGCCTCAGTTTCCCCTACTTGAAAATTCTTACATCTTTTGCCCACGGGCTCAGCCCATTCCATGCCAGATTTGAAACTCTGCACCACCATTTTCTAGATCTGTTGCCTTGGGAAATTACTAAACCTCTCTGACCTCAATATTTCTTAACAGCAGACTGGAGTCCATGATACTGGTCTAGCAGGTTTAAAAGGATTAAAAGAGATTTCACTTATATAACACTTACCATACCATGTGGTACACAGGTCATATTTGCTAGTCATCATTTTCCTTCACTTGCCCCTGCTGAGTTAATTTGGATCAGGGTGGGATGAATGTCTAAAGCCTCAGGTTCATTATGGTAATACCTAAAGCCAGTCTCGTTTCTGTAAAGGTGGTGTTTGGTCCTCCAAGGTGAGTCCTTCAACTCTGACAGCTTTGGGGATGTAAGTTTTCCAAACCCTGAGAGACCCTCCTGCCCTTGCCCCATGGACTAAGACTACATGAATGGGATTCTGCCTCAGTTTCCCTGTGTTAGGATTCCAATCTCTTTTGGAATTAGAGACTTCCTGGACCCCAATCTGTTTGTGTTCCTAACACCCTGGGCAGCTCTTACACACAGCTCTGGAGCCACAGGTTTGAACCCATCTTTGAATAGCCAGGCAGCGCTTCACTGTCCTCACCCTGCTGCCTGACAGCTTTATGCACCCTTGGCCATCTGGCCTCCACGTGGTGCCTGTCTTGGGAATTCATCCCCCATGAGAGTTGGGGAGGCCCTGCCCTGAGTACCATGGAGCCAGCTCTCAATTTAGTGGGTTTCCCCATATCCCCTCCCCACACCTCTCAACCCCTCTCCCTCCAGTGGTCCCTTCCCACCACTGAGGGGGACTGTGAGGACATTATGTGCAGGAAGGTGGCACAGTAACCAGGTGTGAAGAGATGACACCAATCTGTGCCTATGAAAGTGGGATGATAGCTGTGAAGTCTGAGGTCATAGAGCAAAGTGACTAATGTGAGTCGGTGATGGAATCCCCTTAACCCTGGAAAGAAAACTCTGGCAGTCAATTTTCCCTTACTGTGCCCTTACTGCAATTCTGCCTCCTTCACCAGTCCTCACCCTCCCTCCCCTTTCTCTATCCTGTCCTTCTCCTTTATGGCACAGCCCAAATTTTGGCTCATGTGTGAATGGAGGCTGAAAAGTTCCCTGAGCTGCTGGGTGTAAGACAATGCAGGCCTGGAAAAGCCAGTGATGTGGTTCTGGTCCAAACCTGAAGGGCTGGGAACCTGGGGAGCCAGTGGCGTAAGTCCCAGTCTGAGTCCAAAGGCTCAAGAACCAAGAGAATCAATGTCCAAGGACCGGGAAGATCACGTCTTCTCCCTTTTTGTTTTACTTCAGCCCTAGACAGATTGAATGACGTCCACCACTTTGGTGAAGGCAAATCACTCAGTCCACTCACATGTCAGTATCTTCCAGAAACACCCTTTCAGGCACACCCAGGAATAATGTGTTGTAAGCTATCTGGGCATCCCATGGCCCAATTAAGTTGACACATAAAATTAAGCAGCACAGCAACATAGTACAATTGTCTGTCCTCTCATCATATCCATTAGTCCAATCTCTCAGAAAACTTCATCTTCTGAGGGATCTTACATGAATCCCTGGCTCTCGGTCTGACAAGGCTCACGTCACGTCCACTTGAAGAGCCTCCTTCTGGGCCTCTCTGCCCTGAGTCAATCTTGCCACAATGCACCCTCCAGAGTGCAAGTGAATATTTCCAATTTGCTGTCAAAAATATTCTTCAGTGCCCCCCCCCATTTGCAGGAATTAATCTACATTCCTCATCATGTGATGTCGTGCAAGGTTTGTTCTGACCTGACCCTTGCTTTCCTCTTCCCCTCTTCAACATCTCCACCTCTGTCTGCTTATAATGTATGTTCCGGTTATACTGAATATTTCATGAGTCCCAGAATACGTGTAGAGCACATGCCTTTACAGCCTCTTGCCCTTGCATGAACAATTCCTTCTGAAATTATTTCCCCCATGGACTTTCATTCCCTATTTACTTCTGCTTTTTCCTTTTTCTTTTCTTTCTTTCTTTTTTTTTTTTTTTTTTGAGACAGTCTCAAGCTGTCACCTTGGGTAGAGTGCTGTGTCATCGCAGCTCACAGCAACTTCAAACTCTTGGGCTCAAGTGATTCTCGTGCCTCAGCCTCCCAAGTAACTGGGACTATAGGTGCCTGTCACTACACCTGGCTATTTTTTGATTGTAGTTGTCATTGTTATTTGGCAGGTCCGGGCCATATTCCAACCCACCAACTCCAGTATATGTGGCTGCCACCCTAGCTGCTGAGCTACAGGTGCTGAGCCTTCTGTTTTTTTTTTTTCTTTTTCTACATTTTAAAATTTGTGAAATGTACATGTAGACAAATACATGAGGCAACAATAGATGATTTAACAACAGTCAAGTTTATACCAACCCAAGGGAAAATAGATTACTATCAGCACCCAGAAGCTCTCTGCTCAGCCCTCTCTGATGGTCACCCATCCTCATTATCATCTTAACAATTTGGATAATTATTTCACAACTGGGGGTTCCTGTTATCCTAACAATTGTGATATGATTTCATGGCTTACTTACTTGAGTTTTGCTTCTGTGAATACGGAGGCCCAAATACTAAGGACTAATTCCACCTGTTTCTCAGCTTCCTGTGAATGCAATCACATTCTTTGGTGTGTGCTTTCCCTGCATTTTGCTTGTGAGAGTCGTCATGGAGAGTCTGTAGCTGGTGTTATTTCCCGTCCTTTCTGGCTTGCTTTTCCATTTCATGAGTAGACCATATACGATTGATGCACATCACTGTTCATGGACAGTTGGGGGTTTTCAGTCGATTTATTATTCTTCCTACTGTTTATTAGCCACTAAGCATATCATTTACAGTTCATCTTCCCCCAGTTGAATATAAATTGCATGGCTGCAAAGACTCTGTTTTATTTAATACTGAGTCCCCAGAAGCCACACAGTGACTAGAACATCGTAGGCACTCAAAATGTGCAGACTGTATGGATATTTACTTAACAAGCTCTTCCTGGTCCTTTGAGATGCTCCTCAAATGTTTTCTTCTCTGTGAGCTCTTACTCAACTTTTCCCCCGCAAACTTTCAACAACAACGGCAAAAATTCCCCGCAAACTTTCGACAACAATGGCAATAATTATAACAACGGTGGTGGTTGCCTGTTTCCTCTGTGTTTGGCAGTGTGCTAAACACATGGGTCATCTCATTTAATCCTCCAAAACTCATGAAGTAAGCAGTCTTATTATCCCCATTCTGCTGAAGCAGATAGCATAACTTAGGAAAAGCTAAGTCCCTGCCCAAGGCCACACAGGAGAGCAGGGTCCAAACCTGGACTGATTGCCCACCCAGATTCTTCCTCCCAATGACACCCAACAACTCCCACAGTTCTGTCTGTAGTTTTCCCCTCACCCCTGGTTTTCGATATTAAAAACAAAAATAGATGCCAATATTAAAGACATTGGAGATTTGTTCACAAGGCTATTGTAAGAAGCCTTATCACCATGTTACAGATAGACTGAAATCTCGGAGAGGTAAACTAAATATCTAAAGTAGTTATGCCGTTTCTGGGTACATAGAGCCAGGGCTTAGACTCAGTCTGACTCTGAAGTCAGAGTCCTTTCTAGTATAGTATTCCACCTCAAAATTTAAAATAAATATGAACATGAATAGTATATCCCTGGGGCCAGGGTCTGGTCCTCAAGCTCCTTCGTCCTTCACAGGCAGTTCACTCCCAGTTCACTCCTCTGCCCTTCCCTCTCCTCTCCCACGGCCTGTGAGCTGGGCCACTACTTGGGAGTTCTACTATAGATTATGAAATCTGTTCAAACTCGTCATGGACCATTAATGTCTTTTTTTTTTCCTGGTGTTCTATGAATGAGTTGGACTGTGTTGTTTTAGAGACAGAAACACAAATAAGTCTCTGAAAAAAATAAACTTTGACCTGAAGAGTTTGTAAAATTCCATTCTCTACCATCTTGATCATTTCTATTCATGAAGGTGGTGAAATAACATTTCAAAATGTCGTCAAAAAATTGGCCTGGATATGCAATGACTGATGAAGGTCCTGACAGCTCTAGTACTTAGCTGGGAATTAATGAATCCAAAGCTTTAAAACTTAACCCAAGAAAGTTTTTTTAAGTACTACTATTTCCACCTAATTAAGAACTGTCACACAATTATGATTTATTTACAGCTATCATTCATATGCAGAGTTGGAATATCCAAGTTAAAAAAAATTCTTAATGATTTTTATACATTAACTCAATCAAGGGGCTCTCTAAAAATAATATCTTTCCTCTTCTGGAGAAAAGAAAAACCTTAATGCCTATTCACTATATAATATTTAGAAATTGTATAAAATATATTGAGAACATAAAAATCACTTAAATCTTACCACTTGGAAACAATCATGATGAATACTTTAAGGATAATATTTTCAATTTTTTTGTGCATAATTTTATGTAAATTTGTAGGTATATTTAAAAACTGGAGATAAATGCACATAGTTTCATATTCTGCTTTATTTACCATTGCTTGTGAATCATTACCCTTTGCCAGTAAACATTTGTAGGAAAGATAATTTTTAGATACTTTCAGGTAGTCCATTTTATGGATTTACCGTAATTTGTTTAACCTTTTCCCTTTTATTGGAAATTATGTCTGTTTCATTTTGTACATAAGTAACTTTCTATTTTGGATTATTTTCTTACCCTAGATATAAATAGAATTAATAGGATGAATACAGAATCAAAGGTTATGATTTTTAGTCAGACTTTAAGTAATTGCTTTCTCTGTTTTTTTTAATGGTAGTTCTCCCAGTTATGTTGGAAAAAATGGTTCTTCTATAGCATCAGGTAAAAAAGTAGGATACAAAATCAGATCTTCCTTGTTATCTCAATGATTTTAAAACACATTAAAATTACTGGAACGACATGTTTTAGTGATTAACTCTGAGGAGTGAATTTTCTTGCACTGTGTTAGACTTTTAAACTGTTAAGCACTAAGGCTCCCGTGGACAGGCCTTTGGAGTGCGTCCCCCACGACATGACTTTGTGTGACACCATAGCACACTGTGCTTGTCTCTATACAGGCCCTAGTTTCCCTTATTTTAATTCTTGATTTACTTTTCTCTGTCTTTCTCTGAGTTGGTTATTTTTCTTTTAAATCAAAGTTCTACATGCCAATTAATTTGTCAAGACTTCTGACCCAGACGATGTCCCCTACCCTAACTCCTCCTCCTGGTGCTCAGAGACACACAGTTTCAACTCATTTTGTGGATTGTTTTACATTTTATTCTCTTTAAATTCTTCTGGTGCCAAATTACTCTAAGACAGTGTTTTTCAACCCTTTTTATCTCCTGGCACACTCGAACCTATAGTTAAAATTCCACAGGACACTTAAATTATGTTGCTTTAGAAAAAGAGTAAGGAAAGGACTATACTTACCATGCTTTGACCTTCTTTGGGAATAATTTAATTAATGATGTTCAAAAATTTTTGTGGCACACCTAAGATCCTCTCACAGCCCACCAAGTTGTCATGAACCACCAGGTGAAAACTGCTGCTTTAAGACCTTATTTTATGAGAGCAGGCACACAATTAGCACCGAAGTCTCAAAGGTTTCCTGACATTATGCATATCAAAAAAAAAAAATTCAAGGTAAGTTAAAAAGAGCTTTTCTCAGGCTGGGTACACAGCCAGCGTTAGGGCAATTCATGACTGAGAATCATTTAATTTTAAGGCAAAAAGTGTAACTATGCTGAAGAGTTTCAAGCACACTGGCCTTGACAATGATTTAATTAATCCATTTATTCAGAAATTTTTTTCTTTTTTTAACATGGAGTCTCACTCTGTTACCTAGGCTAGAGTGCCATAGGGTCATCATAGCTCACAGCAACCTCAAACTTCTAGGGCTCAAGCACTCCTTCTGCCTCAGCCTCCTGAGTAGCTGGGACTATAGATGCCTGCCACCACACTTGGCCAATTTTTCTATTTAGTAGAGATGGGGTCTTGCTCTTGCTCAGGCTGGTCTCCAACTCTTGAGCTCAAGTCATCCTCTTGCCTTGGCCTTTCAGCATGCTAGGATTACAGGTGTGAGCCACCATGCCTGGCCTCATAAAATATTTCCTAATGGCCAACCATATTCCAGACAGTGGGTGTAAAGTGTTGTGCAAAGCTGACATGACCTTGACTTCATGCCGGTGGCCTCTGTGCAGAGGAGGTGAACGTTTATGAGATAACCACAAGTAATTCCAAATAAATTTGCAATTAGAGAACATGGCAAACATTGAGAAAGAACGCACAGAGTGGTATGAACGAAGTGGCTTGATTTTCACCTGAGAAAGTCAGGGGAAGTTTTGTTTAAGTTGGGGACAGGTGAGTTATGATCTGATAGGATGAAATAGATGAAGTAGATGAGGGAAGAAAAAATAAGACAGAGAAAAGAGTGTTGCAGATGGGTAGACAATACGTACAAAAGCATCATGTGAGAATAATACTACACAACTCCCGATGCACAGCTACTTGGGTGCTTATAGGTTGTCAATTGCGTGCCAAAGAGCTACCTTGGTTAGTGGCCTCTTAACACATAGGTAAATGATTTTGGTGTGCTTTTCATCATAGTAGCTAAATTTCTATTGAATGCTTATGCTGTGACAGGAACTCTAGCTAATGTTTCTTTCAAAAGGCTTATGAGCAAAATACTTTTATCATTACGCCTATTTGACAGAGGAGGGTATAGAGGCTTGGAGAGTTAAAGCAACTTTTCTGGCTTATAGATGGAGTAGCCAAGTCCTGAACCTGGTCATCTGATTCTAGAACCCACACACCACCCACTGCACTGTCCTCCTGTGTCTGCTGTGTGGCCCACCTTTATGAGCATGTGTTCAGCAAAGCGGGGGAGTCGAGATCTTCACAAGAGTGGGTTTCGCCACTCTTAGATTTGTATTAGTCTTAGAGATGAAGAATGATGTATTTATTTAGTATATTAACTAGCACTCTAGTTGCAGGCAATAGAAACCTGTCTGGACTTAGCTTAGAGGAAGGCAGGAATATTGGCTTAAGTACCCAAATCAAGGGAATGTTAGAGTTGGAGCTGGACTTGAAGACAGCCCGAGTCAGTGATGTAAATGCTGTGCTTTGGCCACATAACCTTCATTTCTCACTGTGGCATTGGTAGTATTAACTTCTTTCTTTCCTGGTGCTGACCAGGCAATGAGGATGTGAATGTGTGTTAGTTAGCTGTGGCCGAGAGTTGTTCCAAACTAAGACCTCCAGCAGTATGAACAGAGAGACCAAAGGGCTCTTCCCTGCTGGCTCCCAGTAAAGTAAAAAGTCTTGGGAAGAATCTGACTCATCCTCCTTGCCTCACCTGCTTAGTCTGGTGCCAGGTGAGGGTCAGTAATATATATATGAGAAATACATGATTGCGTGGAGCATTTTCTAGTAGAATTTAGTTACTTTCCTTTTTTTTTCCGTTGAGACAGAGTTTTTCTCTGTTGCCCCAAGTAGAGTGCTATGGTGTCACCCTAGCTCACAGCAATCTCAAACTCTTGGACTCAAGCAATCCACTTGCCAAAGCCAAGTAGCTGGGACTACAAGTGTCTGCCACAATGCTAGTCTTCCCCGCCCCCTGTTTTTAGTTAAAGGATTGACTTAAAACTTTTCAATGGCTTTCTATTGAACTTGACACCAACTCTGAGCCTTGAGCCTTGGCTGGGGGGCCTTGTGGTTGATCCCTGAGCTTCTGCAGCTTCACGTGACATGGCTCCCTCCTTGCTCACTAATCTCTTGCCACTTTCTCTTCTCCATTCTTGAGCAGGGCAAGTCCTACTATTTTTTGTATTTTTAGTAGAGAGCAAGAGGGTCTCACCCTTGCTCAAACTCATCTTAAACTCCTGAGCTCAGGCGATCCTCCTGCCTTGGCCTCCCAGAGTGTTGGAATTATAGGTGTTAGCCACCTCACCTGGCCTGAATTTGGTTACTTTCTTGTCCCTATGTTTACCTATCATCAATAAATAATGGGATAAAATATCTTCCAGTGGTTTTACTGGCCAATTCTTGTTTGTCTCTTGTGACTTATCTATTCAGATATTTTGTACTTTTTAAAAACTGGTTGGGCGCGGTAGCTCACACCTATAATCCTAGCACTCCGGGAGGATGAGGTGGAAGAATTTCTTGAAGCCAGGAGGTCAAGAGCAAGATGCTGTCTCTACTAAAAATAGAAAAAGTAGCCAGGCATGGTGGTGAGCACGTGCAGTTCCCGGGGCTGGGGAGGCTGAGGCAGGAGAGTTGCTTGAGCCAAACTTGGATGTTGCAGTCACGTATAATGACACCACTGCACTCTACCCAGGGTGACAGAACAAGACCTTATACACAAAAAAATGTTTTTCCATAGATAGTTTTTAAACAGAGCCATGCATTGGCTTCCTCATGGTGTCTGATGGTATAGTCAGCATAGTGACTGATCCATAACTTAGTGCACTTAAACAAGGCATCCTGCTGTGTGTTGGTCTCAGAGGAATTTGTACATGACCTACTGGGAGGTTGTGATGAAGATTCCAAGGGCCCATATGGCTGAAGTCTCATCACCTTCCTGGCTGTTCTTTTCTACCGAAAGGCAGAGAGGAAAGAACAATTGTTTAAGTAACAGGCTAGAAAGGATGCACTAAACTATAGATATATGTAAACCCACCAGCAAAGGACCTCTGCGCCTTTCAGAGAAGAAAACGAAGATAGGTAGGAGGAGATAATTATGCTCCATGAATCTCAGATAAAACCTTTAGAGGAAGGCAGGGTTTTGAGAGTGCCTATTGTCATGATTAGGGATTTATTATGTGGTGGCTAAGAGTCCTGATGTTAACTGTTATGAGCTATGTGATTTTCAGGAGATTACTCCATATTTTTAACTCCCAATTGCTTATCTAAAAAAAAATGAAGATGATAAAAATATTCACTGTGGTAGGTGATGCCAAGTATGTACTCTTTTAATTTAGACATTATTTATTGCTTTTCTTTTTATTACAACCATCTGGAGAGGGTTCAAGATTTTAGTATGGGATGCCCAGAACATTTGTAACAACAAATAATTCTTTGGGAAATGATTTGCTTCTGCCAGGCTGTGTCTTACCTTCATGAAACTTCAAAGTGCTCCAGGGGGAGAAAAGGGGTTTTATGATCATACTAATTAGAAAACACTGAACTTAGCAGAATATTTTGAAGCTAAAACAGAATCATGTCACTCAATGACTTGAAGCTTTTCAATGGCTTCTTCCTATTGCACTTGACACCAGATCTGAGCCTTGAGCACTGGTTGCGTGGCCTCCTGGGTGACCCCTCAGCCTCTGCAGTGTCCCAAGGCACAGCCCCCTCCTTGGTCACGAATCTTGCCGTGTTGTCTTCTTCTTTCCTGAGGGGCACAAGTCCCTCTCTGCCTTCAAGATGTGGCCCCTCCCCTGTGTTCTCTCTGGAGTGGCACATTCTCGTCCTTTAGGTGTCCAAGAGGCCCTCCTTGGCCACCTCGGGTGAGGAAGTCCTGTCACCTAGATTATTTCCCTCCAACGATCTCACAGTTGAAATGTGGACCTGCTGAGAGCAGTTGGCAAGGGGAGGGATTTTGGCTTGTGTCTCAGTCACTTTCTGTTGTTTTAACAGAATACCTGAAACTGGGTAATTTACAAAGAAAAGGAATTTATTTCTTACAGTTATGGAGGCTGAGAAGTCCACAATTCTGAGTTGTATCTGGTGAGGACCTTCTTGTAGGTGGGGTGGTGCAGGGTGTTCTGGGGAGGGTGACGACTGTGCTAGCTCCAGTGTCTCTTCCTCTTCTTATAAAGCTGCAAGTCCCATTCCCATCCCATTAATGGTGCATTAACAGGTACACCATTAACCCAGTAGCCTATTAGTCCATTAATTCACCAAAGGATCAATCCAATCATGAGGGCAGAATCTTCACTACCCAACTACCTTTCAAAGGGCCCACCTCTCAATACTGCCATATTGGAGATTCATTTTCAACACAAATTTTGGAGGGAACACATATTCAAACCCTAGATGCTTGTTTTCCAGATTGGCCTTAATTCTCTACTGTCAAAGATAGCCGTCTTCATCCATCAAGCCGATAATCCTTTTGTGTTTTCAATTGTAACACACTTCAGAATTAACTGAGGTTGGAATAGGCATGATGCCATCAAGAATATCCATAGGAGGACATATTTTATTTTTATTATAAAATAAACCAGGTGCTTCATCCTCATTGGATCAGATAACCACTTTCATTATTCCTCTCCCACCACTGTAAATTCACTAAACGAGACCATAGAATGGACTGACAATATTTCTTTGGAATTTAATAAGAGCATTGGTTTTCTTCCTGAACTGGGGAGTTTGAATGGGCTGAGCTGACTCGTTGCTGGCCATTGTGTAGCCACACAACTGAAGTGCTGCCCTTTCTGAGTCCTACTGGTAGCAACACCATCATTTAAAGGTTCTTGAACATGCTTTCATGGACTATGTAAATAAACATTAGCCCAGCAATCAGCTAGTTGGTGCCAACCATATGGGAATCTCTCAGGAGGTGAGGAGGTTACGTAAGGTACACGCCTGGGTCATCCATTCAGGCACTTGTGCATTTCTTGCAGAAGCAAGGCAAGTAGGATGATAGGATATTAGAGTCTGATGATCCCTTGGAGATCCCAGAGCCCAAGCCTTGGTTTTACAGATGGAAGAAGTGAGGCTAGGAAATGTGGGAGAGGATGGGGTGGAGGACATGACCATCTAGTTGTTAGATCTAAGCCTCTTGACTCTTTGTCTGGAGAGCCTTTCTGCCTACTGCAAATTAATACTCAGTACCACAGCAGAGGCAATGTCGCAGGGGTGAGGCACAGAGTTGAGGAGTGGGTGATCTGTCCTAACTGGGGGCTAGCAGGTGATCTGAACCATCAGGAAGTCAGGAGGACTATGCTAGCAGGTGAATGTAAGCTGTGTCCTAAATCACAGCAGCAATAAGAAACCAGGGCACAAATGGTGGGAGCATTTCCAAGATGTTCTTAAGAAATGAACTAAAAAGGTGGATGTGCTTGTGATGTTTACTGATCTGTCTTTATTTCTTCTGGGGTGTCTGCCTGCACTCTGACCCAGGACCCTCAGTAGCTGTTGCTTTGCCTTCTTCTTCCTCTTCTTCTTCCCTTCTTCTTCTTCTTCTTCTTTTTTTTTTTTTTTAGTTAGAAGCAGTTTCACTATATTGCCCAAGCTGGTCTTGAACTCCTATCCTCAAGCAATCTTCCAACCTCAGCCTCCCACAGTGCTGAGATTACAGATGTGAGCACTGTGACCAGACCAAATGACTTCTTGAGACCTACCGCACTGTCCTCTGTCTTGACAGTATTTAAGGCTATCAGCAGTTTCCACCAGTCACAGTGCCTGTCCACCAACCTCACTCCTCAGCACAGCTTACATGGCTTGTGTTGGGGATAATCTCACACTTCTAATGCTTGCTCCTGGAGCCTCCTCTGACCACTGATGCTGCCCCAACTATCCATTTACTGACAACTTTGGCAAATGCTGCCATTGCCAGAGATTTAACCCCCCAGACATTTTTTGACTCTTTGCCCTAAGTCAACTGTGTTTCTCACACTGGGCCCTGGACAGTGATCATTCCTGATACTCTGGGCTGGTCTTGCTGTGCTGGATTGCCCGAGACCCGAGGAGAGGTGGTTGTGTCAGACAAGGTTCGGCTCTGCTCTGCAGTGGACACTGTGGCCTTTTTTCGGTTTACCACTTGAGAGACCCCCCTGATCCCTGGAGGCATTGAGTTCAGAAACCCTGCTGTGAAGGCATGGCTTAAATATTCTGTCTCTTTTTTTAAAATGTGGTAAAATATACATAAAATTTATCATTTATACCATTTTTAAAATTTTGATGATTATAAGATTTTTTAAAATTTCAGATTAATATGAAGGTACAAATGTTTAGGTTACATGTTTTCATTTCTAAGGTTAAGTCCAAGTTGTAGGTGAGCCCTCCACTCAGGGGTGTGCTGAACCCCGTCACATTGTGCATGTGAGATCGCACCAATCGCCCTCCCTCCTGCCGCCTTCCCCTTGTTAGACTATACTTGTTTTTCTTGTACGTGCACGTGTAGTTTATATATTGGTTCCATATTACTATTGAGTACATTGGATTTTTTTTTCATTCTTGTGAAACACTAAGAATGTGTTTCAGTTTTATCTGGTAAACACAAAAGATGGAAAGTCTCCATCTTTTCTTAGGAAGCATTTTATCCATTTTTAAGTGCATAGTTCACTGGCCTGAAGTACATTCTCATAGTTGTTGAACCACCTCCATCTCCAGAACCACTGTCATCTTCCCAAACTGAAACTCCATGTCCCTTGAACACTAACTCTCCCCTCCCCCACGCCGCAGCCTCTCACAACCGCCATTCAGCTTTCTGTCTCTGTGAATTTGACTACTCTAGACACCTCACGTGAATGGAGTCATGCAGTATTTGTCTTCCTGTGACTGGTGTATTTCACTCAGCTTAATGTGCTCGAGGAACATCCATGTCCTAATGTGTCAGAATAATTCATTTTCGACTAGTTACACATCATTAGAATATCCTTTTCTTCTCTTTTGAAACCTAATAATATTTCATTATATAGCTATATCCCATTTTGTTGATTCATTCATCCACCAGTGGACACTTAGGTTCCTCCCACCTCTTGGTTATTGTCAATAATGCTGCTATGAACATGAGTATATATATGTCCAAGTTCCAACTATGGTCATATGGATCTCCCCCAAATCATAAACTAGAGGTAGAAGTGATTACACAGGGGTGGACAACTTGCCTGGGTATACCTGGGATTGCCCCTTCCTTAGAGGTGGGTGGAGGGGCAGGGGACCTTTCCTCTAATGACTCTCCAGGGTGTGTGGTATTACAGTCCCCGGGGCAGGGGTTACAGCTGACCTCTGCCACCTCCCTCCACCACCGCCCTCCATCATGCTTGTAAAAATGGGGGAGTATGTGGCTGAGGGATTATTGTTACCTTAATTATTTTCGAATCTTGAGAAATTAATGTGTCCTGATGATTGTTTACATTAGGCCATATAAGGAGCACTCCCAGCTGAGCCGGCACCTCCAGCTGTTCCCAGATGCTGAAAGGGGCTCATGGAGAGTGAAACGGAAGATATTCTAATGATGTGTAACTAGTTGAAAATGAACTATTTGGTTTCTACCCCCAGTTTAGTTTAATCCATGACCTTTGTATATTTTCTCAGAAATGTGGGAGTTTGAACATATGCTGTGACTACTGAACCTGTGTGAAAATGGTGGCTTTCTGTCCATATGAAACACGTGTCTATCTCCTGAAGAATGCAGCCGTGGGACACAGGCCCGGCTTCTTGGAGACCAGTTGTATGGGAAGGGCTCATAAATAGCATCAAATTGTTTTACAAAAGTCAGGAGATGCAAGTTTGCCCTCAGATTTCTTTGTGTCCATTCCTCTCACAGGGGCTGCTTTATACTAATATCTCACACTAGGAGAAAGGGTTTGCTATACACTGTTATGTCCAGATGAGCCACAACTAGTTTGCTTATCCATTTGTTTGCTTATCCGTTTGTTTAAAAAATATTGATAAAAAACCTCCAATGAACCAAGTGTCTCAGTTGGGCTTACCCCTAGGTGGAGCCTGGGGCAAGGGATGTGGATGCGGGCAGTTTATTGGGGAGGTGTCCCTAGGAAGCAGGAGGGACAGAGGGGAAAGGAGAGACCACACCGGTCACCCTGGTAAATAAGAATTCACTATACCACAAGGGCATGGATACTTTAGGGAGGGACTTGTTTTTGTTTTCTGAACAAAACATGTTTTGTTTTCTAAACAGAATGTTTCTAAACCTCTGAAGATGGTGAGTTCAGCTTGAGGGTTTGTGTTTCCTGAAACATGACTCTCTTTCACGAAATAAAGACTACCTGCGGACCTTCCCTCGTACAAGCTTGGGGTCTTAGTTTCTTGGTCACAATCTCTCTTGATTCTGAGACCAGAAGGAGGGGGTGACAACAGGAGGCCTTGAACTCCTCTGCTCTTTCTCATTTATTTACCTAATTCTATCAGCTTGACCATTGGAACCGTGGAGTCGATTAGGTCAAATGGCTGGTCAATGCAAGTCAAACAAGTTACTTACTTAAAAAGGAAAAAAAAAATAAAAGCAACCTATTTTTCCTTTTAACCACTCAATTGACCAAATGGAATTCTCTGTCTCTCTCTCTCTCATTCTGCGCTCATGTGGTGTTGACGGCCAGGACAGAGCAGTGACTGGGACAAAAGAGCATGATAAACATTTGAGCTTTGGCTGACAGAAGGGTCAGAGGCCAGCAAAGCAAACTGAGATCAAGGAACACAGATAACTGGGGGCAAAGCCCATGCAAACACGCGGTCACCGGGGCAGTGCAAGGGCTGAGAGGCAGGCCAGGCCCGGGACTGTCCAGCCAAGGGGGCTGCTGGCTGCTTGCTCAGCCCAGCTGCGTTTTCTCCTCTTTCACCATGGTGGGGACTGGTCCTTTTTGGCTTCTGCTTGGGGACGCCATAAGTGCTGAAAACGGGATGCAGCTGGCAGGTAACAGTGGGGAAATACAGATCTTCTGCAGAGGCAGTGCCCTGATGCTGCTTTAGGAATAAGAAAAAAAGAAAAAGAAACAAACTTTCTCGCTTTTTTGTTCAGGCTACACCATGTCTTAGGAATAGTGGGGTTTCTCCACACAGAAGGTGGGGGGAAGAGCCCCTTCACCCATTGACCACCAAAGCTAAGAGGAAACACAAAAGAATAAACAAAGTTGATTACGATTCAGTCACTGATAGGTGCTTCTTTCTTTTAGCTGTGACATTTATTTATTTATTTATTTTTAACAGAGACACAGTCTCACTGTGTTGCTCAGGCTAGAGTCCACTGGCCATTGTCAGTTGCAAGACCACTACTAATCAGCATAGGAGCGTGACCCAGGCCTGTGTCTGACCTGGGCCAGTTCACCCCTCCTCAGGCAACAGGTGGTCGTCTGCTCCCAGGAGGTCACCATATTGGTTCTGAGCTTAGTGCAGATGCCTGATCGTCACAGCTCACTAGAATTCTTGAGCTCAACTGATCCTCCCTTCAACTCCCCAGTAGCTGGGGTCCCAGGTATGTGCCACTGTGCTTGTTTAAGTCAAATCATAGCTTGGGTTCCCTGAAAACAGTCCCCCCCACCCCGGCCATCCCCGAGACAAAGATGTTTGTGTAAGTAGTTTATTGGGAAGGTGACGCTAGGAAACAGCGTCACAGAAGTGAAGTGGGAAATTGAGATGTCAAAGGAAACCAATGAAGTATGTGTTACTGATCAGATGACTGCTAGGGCCAGCGAGGCTCCACGCCTCTGGGTACCCCCAAGAGACAGAGTGAAGCAAATTCCAGAGGTGTCCCATGCTGAGGGAAAGGCAGTTGAGCCATTTATCTATCAGCTGTTGTAAGTCGTTGGTTGAGGCATTTTCCTGGGTGGTGTTACCTCCCTAGCTTGTCCTTACTCTGGCCAAGTGGCCTCCAGTGGCCAGACAGAGCCTGGAGGCAAAGAGTCAGGGTGTGGGCGGGGAAGCTGTCCTGGTCCCCATGTAGAGCAGCAAGACAGTGTGTTATAAGAAGCAAGTGAGTGCGCAGAGTCAGGGTGTGGGCGGGGAAGCTGTCCTGGTCACCGTGTAGAGCACCAAGACAGTGTGTTATAAGAAGCAAGTGAGCGTGCTTAGTCATTAAGAAAACTCAACATTCATCTTACAGAGGTTTGGAAGATTCAGCCACAAAAGCCCTTATAATTTACTCCCACACTGATGCTCAGCCCATCAATGTAACTAATCAAAAGAGACAGGAGCACAGGTCCTCTGGCAGCCAGATCTCCAGCCCTTCTGTCTGTGTTAGTGGATTTTGTACTAAACTTTGGGAATGTATCTCAAGTAATGAGGGGATTTTTTTCTTTTGTATTAATCACTCCTTTGTACAAATCCAGGATTACAATGCAATATGAATTACAACAACTTCCGAGGCAGCAGGAATCTGGACAAAATAATCAAGGGAGAGAACCCTGTGGACAGCCCTGGAACCCCACTTGCCAACTGCAGGCTTTGTAAGACAGCAGCCTTCCGACAATTTTGATGTATGTTTCACGTAATCATCTATTATCTTAATTTGTAACGTTTCTTTTAAACTCACCTGAGGGCATGTTCTTTCAGAAGCTCAATTATGCGCAGTTAGTTGTTTGACAACACTTTTGGCAAATGGTTTTTAAGAGAGCAGGATCTGTGTTTTTGACAGGCAGCAGGGCGTAACAAGATTTCCAGCAGGTGTCACCAGGAGGGGCCCCACCGTGTGAGAAAAATCTCCTGCAGGTTTTTGGAGAAAGGAGATGAATCGATTGGCATAGAGGCTGAGAAGTCCTGGCTTCTTATTCTATCAGGTACACTCCCCTTAAGGAGGTGATTTCATTCAGTAAATGTTTATTCATCATTTATTCTGTGCTCAGTCAGTGATTGTTACGATTTCGGGATCCTTTACTCTCTTAAAGATTGTCAAAGACCACAGAGTGCTTTTGCTTATGTGGGTTCTATCCAGCGATACTAATCATGTTAGAATTCTGGACTGAGAAAGATGCTAAAAAATATTATTAATTCATTCAAAATGATAAGAAAGCCATTACATGTTAACACAAAAACATATTTTTATGAAAAATAACTAAATTTTCTCAAACCAAAGGATATGTAGGAGGAAGGGTGGTGTTGTTTTACCTTTTTGCAAATCTGTTTTAAGTCCAGCTGGATAGATGGTAGCTGGATTTTTATTTCTGCTTTGGGATTTAAATTGTTGTAATATGTTGTTTTAGAAGAAGTATATGAACAAAATCTGGCCTCATACAAATTCATGCTTGGAAAAAGAAAGAACATTTTAATAGTGATTCACAAAATTGTGGATATTTTTCTTTGATGTGATCCCCAAATTTGACAAGTAGCACTCTCTCTCTCTTCCTTCCTTCCTTTATTTTTAAAACAATCTTTAACTGTGCATTCACGTTGTTATACAGCCTTCCCCACCATTCATTTCCAGAACTCCTTCTATCTTGCAAAACTCTGTCCAAATTAAACACTAACTCTCCATCCCTCCTCCCCATCTTTGGCCGCTACCATCCTACTTTGTGAATTTGGCTACTCTAGATACGTCATGTAAATGAAGTCATACAATATTTGCCTCTTTGTGGCAGGCTTATTTCTTTTTTTTTCTTATTATTTTATTGGTTTTTATATGTTTTGAGATAGAGTCTCACTTTGTGCCCTGGCTAGAGTGGGCTCAAGCAATCCTCTCACCTTGGCATCCGAAGTAGGTGGGACTACAGGCACCTGCCACAATGCCCGGCTAGTTTTTCTATTTTTAGTAGAGACAAAGTCTCACTCATGGTCGGGCTGGTCTTGAACTCCTGAGCTCAGGCAATCCACCCTCCTCAGCCTGCCAGAGTGCTGGGATTACCGGCATGAGTCACCAGGCCCAGCTGTGACTGGTTTATTTCACTTAGTGTAATGTCATCAAGTTTAATTGGTCAGAATTTGCAGTCAAATCCCAAAGGGGCAGGGATCAGGGACCAACTCCACTGATGTTTTGTTTTTGTATGGTCCATTGTCCCACATAGACAAATATTCAAAACAAAAGAGCCACAGGGTCGGTCCCTGACGCCTCCTTTGGGATAGGCTGAATAATAAATACCATACATTTTGTTTCTCCATTCATCTGTTGATGAACACTTGTGTTGCTTCTGCTTGTTGTCTATTGTGAATAAACTTGGCTGCCCAAGTATCTGATTGAGTCCTTGATTTCAATTCTTTTGGACATACACTCACAGGAAGTATACCTATAAATGCCAGATTGTATGGTGATTCTATTTTTAATTTTTTGAGTAATTGCCATTCTGTTAAGTAGTAGTGTTTTTAAAGGTTAGTGACAATGTGGAATTTGAAAGTATACTGATGAACTTGTGTAATTGGTTATATTAAATTACACATGGAATAGATCTTTAACCATATGCGAGTCTTAAAACAGTTTTCATGGGTCATCCTCCAAATACTCACTGAGTTATGCAGCTCTTCCAAGTCATAATTTTTTTAAGACAGAGTCTCTATTGCCTGGGCTAGAGTGTAGTAGCATCATCATAGCTTACTATAAACTCAAATTGCTAGGTTCAAGTTATTCTCCTGTCTCAGCCTCCTAAGTATCTGGGACTGCAGGTGCCCACCATCACTCTTGGGTAATTTTTCTATTTTTCATAAAGACAGGGTCTTGTTCTTGCTCAGGCTGGTCTTGAACTCCGGGCCTCAAGCCTCCCAAACTCTTAGGATTACAAGTATGAGCCACCAAACTTGGCCAATGATTGATTTTTAATGTAATATGAAACAATGGTATTCATTAATATTGCCACTGATATCATTACAAAAGCCTTTAAAATGCTGCCCATCTGTGAGGTGCGTGGTGGCTGCTACAGTTCTGATTCTCACTTGGAAGCTTGTATTTTATCACTGGCAACAAGCACCTGCAATTGCTCTCCTTGAAGTGACAGGCTCCGTTGCTCTTTCCCAAGAACACACCTGCCAAATACCCAAGTGCAGATCAGAATAATTTGTAATTTTTCAAATAATAACGACACTCTGTGGATGTGGGGGGACAGGTCAGTTCAGTGTGCAGTGAAGCCAGGTGCCCAAGGACTTTTCTTTGGGACCATTGTCCTCCTGTGGTCTGTAGCAGTCGTGTTTTTTGTGTACTTTCCATTTTGTTACACAGTACATTAAAAACACAAATGTTTAATGATCAGTTGGGATTTAATAAAATTAACAACTGTTACTGCTTTATCAAGGACACTCTCAAGTGGAACTGCCATTTTTTTTTTATTGCATGTGTGTGACAGTGAAAAATAAAGTGTCTGCTGGTCAAGTTTGGCCACTGCCTCTGCTCGTGGGAAGGTGCCAAAAGCTTCACCCACTGCTGCTTCTACACCATCAGTGCAAACATCACCACAGCAAAAAAGCAAATAACAGCTTAGCACTTTTTGAAAATAGTTTGGATTTCACAGACCTCCTGAAAACTGTCTTGGGATGCCCTGGGCTGTCATTTGAGAACCACTGCGTAAACACAATGCTGCTAGGCCCAAGATTCCAATGCACACTGAACATGTACTCATAGTGTGTACCTTCTATGTTTGTTAAGGAAAACTTTTTTTTGCTTTACAAAAATAACACAGATCTAGTTGAAGTTTCACTAAAGCAAACATATGACAATAAAAATCACCAGTAACATCATCATCCATAAAATAACTGTTATTAGTAATTTGCTACTTGTGCTTTCAGAGAAATACCTATTATTTGTATCTATTCATTTATCTGTGTATTTACCCTTTAAAGAACGGAATCGTCTTAAACAAACTATTATAGAATCTACTTTGTTTGTATAAAGACCTGGAATAGATATTTTTTATTAAACATTCTCACACAAATACTTTCTAAGTAAATGTTTGGTAGTGCATTGTACTACCAATGGGTGTACTACCCAATCAAATGGGTGATTCACTTTGGTTTCATAGTAGAATTGAGTACATTGGATACTTTTTCTTCCTTTCATGAGATACTTTACTAAGAAGACTATGTTCCAACTCCATTCATGTAAATATAAAAGAGGTAAAGTTTCCCTCTTTTTTTAAGGCTGCATAATATTCCTTGGTGCACATGCACCACAATTTATTAATCCATTCATGGGTTGATGGGCACTTGGGCTTCTTCCCTGACTTGGCAATTATGAATTGGGATGCAATAAACATTCTGGTGAAAATATTTTTGTTATAAAGTGAATTTTGGTCTTCTGGATATATACCTATTACGTATAGAGTATAAATGTCTTAACACAATAATTAAGAAAGTGAGGTAAAGGCTTTGTTAGCCATTTTGATGTAAGCATTCCAAATTATAAAAACCAGCACATTGTACCCCATAAATGCGTTAATGTATGCAGCTATGATTCAATAAAAAAAGAAAAAAATTGTTTTAACCCAAATATTATCCATTATAAGAATTCTGCACCCATCATTATTATACTTAAATTTTTAGATATACAGTAGAACCTTTCTAAGTTGACCACCCGAGGGGCTACAACAAACTGGTCAACACATGGAGGGGTCAACATAAGAAACTAGGCCTGCTGTACTGAAATGTCCATGTGTCCATGTTTGATTTATGGAAATTAGGTCAACTTTAAGAGGTAGCCAGTGTAGGGAAGTGGTCAACTATGGAGGTTCTACTATATTTCTATTTTCTTACTCTAAATTCTTAGAAGTAGAATTGGTAGGCTCGGCGCCTGTGGCTCAATTGGCTAAGGTGCCAGCCACATACACCTAAGGTGGCAGGTTCGAATCCCCAGCCTGGGCCGCCAAAACAACAATGATGGCTGCAACCAAAAAATGGCCAGGCGTTGTGGCGGGCACCTGTGGTCCCAGCTACTTGGGAGGCTGAGGCAGGAGACTCGCTTGAGCCCAGGAGTTGTTGGTTGCTATGAGCTGTGATGCCATGGCACTCTACCCAGGGGGATAGCTTGAGGCTCCGTCTCAAAAAAAAAAAAAAAGAAGTAGAATTGGTAGATCATGGAATCTTCACATTTTAAAATAAAAATGGATGTTGTCTAATCATCTCCAAAATGCCGTACAGACCTATTTATTCTCCCACAGGCCTGTGGAGAAAGCCCAGCTGCCACCTGCTTCCTCTGACCTCTGACCTGCTATACGTTCTCTGCGTCCCTTTGTTGGAGCGTTTCTCTCTGCCTGTCCTCGGAGGAGGGAGGATTAGTTTAGGCCATGTGTGCCCGGGGCCCTGTTTCCTGTCCTGTGGTGTAATGCTTACCCCACACCTCTAATATTCACAACACACCCCTTGATCTGCAAGGCAGAGCAGAGGTGATGAGCACAGCTCCCAGATCAGTTCTGGGAGGAGTGTACTTCCTCTCTCTGCCTTGTTGAAAGGCCGTCTTCTCCTGCTTCCCAAATCTCAGACACTCCCAGTCTGATAAAAAGTGCAGAAGACTAACATCTCCAGCCACAGTGGCTTGTAGTTCTCCTCTCCCCAGGCCTGGGCCTCATTGTCAACTTATGGTAAAGGCCTTGAGTCTGGCTGAGTAACAGCCTCTTGCTTAAGGAGAAATAAACTTCTCCTACCTGAAGAAAGTTAAGCCTGAACCAACTTCCTCTAACATTTTTGGTTGTACTCCAGACTTGCAGAGAGAACAGAGTTTGTTATGGTCCAGTGATCTTTTTTATTAATACAGGGTGGCCATAAAGTTCGTGCTATTAAATAGTTGTAACTATTTAAATTGTAGTTGTAACTATTTAAATTGTAAATGAACTTTATGCCCATCCTGCATTATTTTTGACTGTGGTAAAATACATACAAATTGAATTTACCATCACAACCCTCTAAGAGTACAATTCAGTAGTGTTGAGTGCATTCACCTTGTTGTGCAACCAACATCACTACGTATCTGTTTCCAGAAGGCTTTTGTCTTGCAAAATCGAAACTTTGTCCCCATTCCCTCTCCCCTCACCCAGTACTGGTAATCTTCATTCAGATTTTTTTTTTCCTCTGTTCTAGGTACCTCATATTAGTGAAATCATACAATATTTGTCTTTTTGTGACTGGCTTGTTTCATTAAGCGTAATTGGCCCACTGATTTTGACAGCCTGCTTTTATGAGCTGTTACCTGACAGCACTGGGATGGTTCTGTTAGAGGGTGTTTGCAAATGGATAACATCAGGATTTCCATGTTCCTGAGCAAATTTGGTCAGAGAGGGGATGTGTTATTGCTCTTGAAAGAGATAATTTGTCTAAATGAAGTTTTCAGAAGAAATGGCATAGCATAATGAGGCTTTCAGTAAATGCCTATGTAAACAACAACAAAACCAGGATTTCAGGTATGTATTTTCTAGCCATTTTGGTAAGAAGCACAGTGTGTCCTGGATGGGGAAGATTTCAGGTTCACTGGCATTTCTTTGTCTTTACTCTTCCACTAAAGCTGCAGGACCTCTCATTGCTATACCCCGTTTTGATCAACTAGTTGTTCTTCGTTCTGAAAGAAGTTTGCAGGGTTGAGCTTGTCTTCACAGGTATTCAGGTATGGCAAAAGCGTTCATGACCCAAAGCATGTGTCAGTGGCATTCTGATTCTTTTTTTTTTTTTTTTTGGCTGGGGCTGGGTTTCAACCCTCCACCTCTGGCATATGGGGCCAGCACCCTACTCCTTGAGCCACAGGCACTGCCCCATTCTGATTTTTTATTAAAATTAATTTAGGTTATCAAGAAAGTCTAAAGAACACCAAAACTCAGAAGATCACAGTTTATGTTCTATAGAAGACAAAGAATGCCTGTGTAGCCAAGGAAGGGCTTGCTTTGTGCCAGGTATGTGTTTAATTGAATGTGTTAGTTCATTTCATTCTACAAAAATGCTATGAGGTGCTTGTTAATAATGCTGTGTTCACAAGTGAAGAAACAGAGGGTAGAAAGGTTAAATCACATTCTAAAATATCACAGAGGTAGGAGGTGGTGGAGCAGGATTTGAATTCAGGCAGTTCAATTCTGCAGTCTAGGGACTTAGTAAACCCATACTATGATTTCCGATCTCTTACCAGACTGTTGAGTATTTACTGGACTAACTGGCCAGGCACGGTGGCTCGTGCCTATAATTCCAGCACTCTTGGAGGCCAAGGAGGGAGGATCTCTTGAGCTCAGGAGTTTGAGACCAGCCTGAGCAAGAGGGATACCCTTTCTCTACTAAAGATAGAAAATCAGCTAGCTGTTGTGGCAGGTGCCTGTAGTCACAGATACTTGGGAGGCTGAGGCAGGAAGATTCCCTGAGTCCAAGAGTTTGAGGTTGATGTGAGCTAGGCAGAGGCCAGGGCACTGTAGCCTGGGCAACAGTGAGAGTGTGTTCCAAGAAAAATGAAAAAATAAAGAGAAATATAGACTAATTTGTTGAAGTAAAAGCCTTTTAAGAGTGTGATGTGACAGTTTTTTCTTTGGAACAGTAATAAGATAGAAAGTGCTGGAAGTGATATTCTTTGCAATTATAGAAACTACACTAAAAGATTTTTAATAAGTGATTTTTGAAAATATTTTGGGGGGTCTGCAAGCAAAAACACTTGAAAACCCTGTTCTTATTTATAAATGATTTTGTAAGATAATTATTATAATAATCTGATATGATGAGAAATAAAAAAGATTATTTTAATCTAACAGGTGAGAAGTGACCTTGGGGAATGCTTAAATCACCTGGAAATTATCACGGGATATTAGTTAAGGCAGCATAAGTGACTGTTTCAAATGTAGTATATGCACACTATTTTCCATATTAAAAAAAGTCAGAACATTTTAAGAAAAATGTTATTAAACAAAGCAAGTATGTGAGGCAGGCAAAGTGTATCAAACCCAAAGGACCACAAACCGAGCAAAAATAAGTCAAACTTTAAGTGGCGCTTCCTCCTGGTATATGAAGCCATGTACTACTTTTAAAACCAAACAATCAATTCAGCAGAATCAGCCTATGAATTTCTCCAGGATTATGATGGTGGGTTAGGCAAGGCCTACGGAGTGGGGACAGCCGCGATCTGGCTTGCAACCACCTACTAAAAGTTTAACGGAGTTTTCTGCGTTTAGATCTCTATCATATGCTCTGGCTTACTGCTAGAGGCAGATTACTGAATCCCCTAGGAGCCGCTTAGAGGGATCTCAGGGCAAGAGATCAATTACAAGAATATCCGATGAGTATCCATAAGGAGTTCAGAGCTGTGATGGGTGAGAAGGGTTTCGGGGAAGCGAGAGGGAGGACTAAGACAGGGCCAACTCTTCAGGAGAACATGGTGTCTCCAGGGAGAACAGACAAAGTACGTGAAGAAAAGGAAAGGCAGGCCATGAGAGGGAGATTGGGACGTGTGTGCCACGGTCAGCACGTGGCATCTAAGTGCCTGGAAGAAAGAGAGCATAGAGAACATAACTCCCAACTATAAAAACACCAAAACAATGGACTGGAGCTAAGAACTAGAATTTAAAACAATTTTTCTGAAATTCATAAAGATCATAATCTTCATTTTGAAAGTTGTCATATTCCTGAGACTGTCATGTCAACCAAGAATGACCAACACTATGACACCATCTAGTAAATGTTGTGGACTTAAAAAAAGGAAAATAAATTTTACAGCTAAGACCCTGTGACCCAGAAAGTAAATTCAATTATCGGCAGATTTTTGATAACAATGCTTTATGCTAGAAGAAAGTGGAGTGGCATCTTTCAGACAGGGTGAGCTATAGACAACCGAAATGCCTAAAGACACAAGGACGTGGGGCTGGGATGGCGCTTTCAGAATGTGCCTACTCTAGAGCTGGGATCAGATGAGGGCTGAACAGGAGACAGGATGACTAAAGAAGATGGTTACATGATCTCACAATGCAGATATAGAATGGCCAAAACAATATGGAGGAATGGGAAGGCATTAAAAAACATTTTCTTAGCAATTCTCAAAAATTACATTTGGCATTAGAGCAGTGTTTTTCAACCTTTTTTATTGCACACAGCACTGAAACCTATGTTTAAACTTCTGTGGTATACTTAAATTATGTTGATCAAAACAATAGAGTAAAACTAATATACTTACTGTGTTTTAAAGTTCTTTCATCCATGTAAACATGAAGGAGGTAAAGTCTCCGTTTTTCTTTAGGGCTGCATAGTATTCCATGGTGTACATATACCACAGTTTATTGATCCATTCGTGGATTGATGGACACTTGGGCTCCTTCCATGATCTGGCAATTATGAATTGGGCTGCAATAAACATTCTGATACAAATATCTTTATTGTAATGTGATTTTTTATCTTCTGGGTATATACCTAATAATGGAATTGTAGGATCGAATGGCAGGTCTATTTTTAGATCTCTAAGTGTTATCCAGATGACTTTCCAAAAAGAACGTATTAATTTGCATTCCCACCAGCAATGTAAATGTGTTCCCTTTTCTCCACATCCACGTCAGCAACTCTGGCTTTGGGATTTTGTGATATGGGCTAATCTTACTGGAGTTAGGTGATATCTCAAAGTAGTTTTGATTTGCATTTCTCTGCTAATTAAGGATGGTGAGCATTTTTTCATATATCTGTAGGCTGTGCACTGATCTTCTTCAGAGAAATTTCTCTTCAAGTCCCTTGCCCACCCTGAGATGGGATCACTTGTTTTCTTCTTACTAATACGTTTGAGTTCTCTATGGATTCTGGTTATTAAACCTTTGTCAGAGATATAGCCTGCGAAAATCTTCTCCCATTCTGATGGCTGTCTGTCTGCTTGCCTTACTTACTGTGTTGTTATTAAACCCATAAATAAGGAATGATAGATATCAAATCAACAATGAAATCTTCTTTTAGATTTTCAAATAAACTTGCAGGAATAACTATAGTAGAACCCCCATAGCTGACCACCTCCCTACATTAACCCCCTCCTTAAGTTGACCAAATTTTCATAGACCAGACATGTGCCACATGTATGTATCAGTCGAGCAGGCCCAGTTCCTTATGGTGACCACTTTTCCATATTGACTGGTTTGTTACAGTCCCTTGGGAGGTCAGCTTATGGAGGTCCTGCTGTAAATCCATTCCTGGGTGTGCTAATTCAATCCATGTAAAATCTATTCCTTGGTGCCAGGCTCCAGAATACGTCAAGGTACTTTATAGTTTATTACTGTTATGGATTACATCCAGTTTTCCATAGGAAATCAGAAAAGTATTGCCACACCTCAGTCATCCTAAATAATAACAGATTTCTCATTTGGTCACCACCAGAATTATATTTGTGGCCCATGTTTCCATGGCCAGAACAGGGACCCCAGGAGGAAGTATCTGTTTCTCTTACATCAGTTTAGTGTGGAAATCTGGAGTTCACAAACAACTCTCCCAAAAATGCTATTAAAGCAACTTGCACACATTTAGACCCTCAGCTGCTGTTGATCTTGAAAGGGACCCTTCCACAAACTCCCAGTCTTCTCCTTTGATATTCTAGCCTCTTAATCACTTTAAGTCAACAACCCAAAACTGACAGTTTTGCTGATAAAGTACCTTTATAATGATAGACTTGCTGTTTAAATTTCCGCCTACGTCTTCTTGAAGTTGGTGACCTCATTGTAGCTGATCCAGCCAGTAGAAATACTCACTTGTTAACCTCAAGTTATTTCTGGGCACAGCTGAAATAAAACAAATTGCTTCTTAAGCTTATGATTCCAGGTTCTGTGTCTTATTTTCCATTTCTTCTTGTCCGTTTTTCCATGTAACTTTTATCTGCTACCTATAAACCATGAAAAACAAATTATTCCATTCAACTCTTTGGAAAAGGCAGCTCACTGGCGTGAAATCACATTGTCTGATACATTTTGTCGTTCCGAGTTTCTGGAAGGGAAATCCTCTTTATGAGGCGACTTCACTTTCCATCACTGATGGGGAAAACTGTTTCTCTCGGGACACTGGAGGTCATTCGAAAAAAGAAAATTCAGCAGAAATAAAAATCCAAGCAACTGGTCTTTAACCTGAGTCTCTTTCTTTAGTCATGTTGAAACTGATCTGCCTGTGAGAATAAAGAGAGATGTTTTTTAAAAGTCTGGTGCTGTTTAAACATCACTCGTATAACCGGAGACAATACACCTGCACCCAGGTCATCACAGACAGAAATCCCACCCCAGGCTAGGCATGGGAGCCATCACACGGGGCCGGCTTGTGCCCACCAGCCTCCTTTGGTGGATAAATTGTGTGACCTTGTTGAGGTGTTCACCAGGTGATTTCTTTATGGGACAAAAAAGGAAAAAAGAAAAAAAACAAGACTAAATGGTTTCGGAGAACATAGTCACTGTTTATACAAAAGATTGGGCCTCAGAGAGGTCTCCGCAGTGGCAATACCAAGATCAAAGTAATAATGGCAGATCTTTCCATAGCACTTGCTGTCAAGCCGGGCCCTTGCACGAGTGCTTTGTGTATATAGACTCCCTGAGTCCTCCCACTGACCTTCGGGGTAGATGTTGTTCTGATCCCATCTCTCGGCAATTGGCTTGCTTCAGGCAACACGCTGACAACCTGGTTCTAGAGTCTCGTGAGCCTGACACATCTCACTGGACTCTTGGTCCAGCCCTCTGTGTAATGCTGCTTTGGGATCAAGGGAAGAAAAAAGCTTATTACTGAAAATTTAGCCCAACTTTTCAAAGCTCATATACTTATACTACCATAAACATTCAAAATACTATCGAATGCACTTGCAAACAAGTAGGACTTAAAAATGGATATGAAATAGCCTTACCAGATAATATATACGTCTTTGGGGAAGACAATCAAAACAAAGGCAATGCACAGGTAACAGCTACTCGGAAAGGAGGGCTGAGTATCCTCATCTCCACACCGACCAGCTAGATAGCACTGGGGGTGTTTCTCTATCAGCACTGCTTTGTCAGGGCCTGTCTGAACGAGACTATAAGTCCCTCTAAACCATATATGTGTCTACGTAATTCTCTGGTGAAACACTCATGGAAAAAAAATTTTTTTTTTTAGTAACTAGAGATTTAGATTATAGAGAATGCTTGGCATTGACTTCTGAGTTACCAGCTTTCCCTTGCAAAGAAAAAAATGCATTGGCCATGTAGAAAAGATTTCAGAGCGTTTACAGCATGTAGAGCTTGAAGCATGTCTTGGAGCATATGTCTAAGAGCAAACCAAAGCTAGAAAGAAACTTTCTCTCGTTCCATGGGCTGTGGGTCACAAGTGATATTTCAGAAATCAGGCATGAGAATATGTGCAGTGTCCTTGAAATTTTACAGTTCCCAATCAGCCATGCTTGGCTAGAGGCTTCCAGGCTCAGAGCCTCAGGGACAGAATGAAAGTGACAAGGGCCTTCCTCTCCCCTACACGAGGCACATGGTCTGTCTAGGCACATGGTCTGTCTCCTAAAAGATACAGGAAGCCTACCTGGCCCAGGATGGACAAAGGTGTCCATGTTGTTGCGTTTGGGGCTTTTGTTGTTGTTTTTTGAATTTGAGGACTCTGGCAAGAGAGACCCAAGGTCACCTAAAAACTCCTCTTTGCATCCAGGTGGCTTAGGAAAACATGACTCAACATCAGAAGAATAAGCCTTCAAGCAGATAGAGGCTTAAATAATACAACAGCCCACAGCTTATCAGAACTGGCAGGAACACGAGACTATCCCACAATTACCCTCTACAGCTGTTCATAAATACTGGAATTTCCTTGCCCTGATCTGGCTCACAAAACGAGCAGCAAATGTTGAAAAGTTTAGTGCCTTTTAACCAGGAGACACACAAGTATGAAATATGCAGAGCTGTGGAAGACAAGTTACAAAAAAAAAGAAAAAACTTTCCAATAAAGCAACAGTTCTCCCAGTGACTTCTTGTTAGTCTAGTAAAAATAGGTCCTTGGGTTTGACAGTGTGTTTTTCCTCCTAGAAAAGTGCAAATAATAACATCCAAATTGGGCTTTTTGTTATGTATTTGAGGAAGTAAAAAAGGAAGAAAAATGTGTTTATTTTTGATTTGTAAAACAGCATTCTCATTCGTTCACCTATTTTTGAGTTCTATAAAAAACTAAACTAGAAAGACCTCCCTCCTACACATCAATGGGCAGGAAATCACTGTGGCGGGACTTTTTGACAGATTGCTCATTGCACAGAAGTGCTCTTTATTAGATGAAGACACTGGACCTTTTCCATGTTGCCTCATGGACCCGTGGAGAAAACTGTGAAGTAAATGGAGGAACAGTCACATCTCTGACATAGTGATGGGTCACACAAGGAAACGTTGGATCAAAGGCAGGGGCAGCTCATGCAGATTTGTGCCACGTCATTCCAGTGTGTTCCCAAACTCCAGACGTCTTTGTAGGAGCAACTTCTAAAGTATGTGCAAAGTTACACATAATCCAATCCAGATCAAATGCCTGACTATCCCGCTTCCATACGGATGAGTTGTAAGGACAGCTTACAATATGTTCTCAGGTCGAAGCTCTACCCTCTCTCTGCTAAAATAGATGGTTGTAGATTAGAAAAGATGAACCATCAAACTGTAGTTTTGACTAATGGCATGGTACCTTAGAATAATTCGATCAAGGCCAAATTTTATAAAATTCTCAGCCCCAATTCCTTAACCCACGCTTGATGTACCAGAATAATCCTCTAGCAAAAGTTTCCAGAGATTTTGGAAGAAATAAGTGGTTCTCCTCCTTGTCATTGATAGGTCATTGAATTACAATTGTTCTCTGCCCAATTATTAATACGTCGGCTCAAAATTCCTTTCTTGGGAGTGATGAGCAATTAATTGATCTTTAGGAACAGTGAGGAACTCAACACCACATAGATCCCTGTAATTCTCCAATTTTTCATTTTCTTTCGGCAGATGAAATGGATAATTTTGATTGATAAAACAGAAGTTCACTCACTAGCCATAGTCAATAAGGCAACAGCAAAAACACAATACGCTTTGCCACTCTAATGTATTAATTATATTGAGGTATCTCCAAGGGACATCTGTCTAGTTGGTTAACGTTAATAATTTTACAGTTATCACCTAAAGGAAGGAACATTCCCCATATCGTGTGTGAGGTAGTCTGGAGAACCGAGGTAAATGCAAGACTTAAGAAGTATATTACCTTGATGACCTCCTTCAGGGAGCTGTTTTGTCGGTCTGTCTCTAGAATTTGCTTGACTTCTCTGCTGACATCACCTGGCAGAGTACATGCTGAAAAATAAGGACTATTTTCCAGGAAACTTTGGTAGCCAAGGGGAGGTGCAATCAACCAAGAAGTGATTGTCAGTGACGACCTAAGGAGATCACCTTCCTCAATAGTCCTCTACATTCTTGGTTTGATCTTTAAATCTAACCTTTCAGGGCCTATCCCTCAATTGTCAATGGATTGGAGATTGTATTGTCGTCCCTTCCATGCAGCAGATTTCACCAGATATTAGAGCTTCCATTGTGTCCATGAAAGGGCATGCCAAAGCAAGCTTAGGTCTGCATCACGCATTCCCAGTGGGGGTGATACTGCACCCAAGGGGATGAAAATTAATTCTCAGAGGTAAAACACATCTTAGTCATCACAATGGCCTGTGACCTGCCAAAGCTCAATGCTACCTGACAAAATCTCACTCCTTAAGTATTTTATTTCTTTCATTAGGGAGACTTTAATTTAAATTGAAATGTTTTTTAATTTCTTTAAATTTAATTTTGTTTTTCTCCTGCAAGGATGTTAATTATGAAGAAAACAAAGAGCTCATGTATTTGAGGAAATGTTTCAGTTTGGGAAAGTAGGTAGTGGACAGTATATTCATGCAAAATGTGTGCTGATAAATACTAGTTTCAAAATTCAAGCCAGTGCTTAGTAACAATCTGTAAGTTCAAGGACATCTCATTGTTGAGCACAGTGTGAAATGATGAGTTTTTTTCAGTGATTTTTTTAAAAAGGCTAATTACTATATTTTTCAATTTTCCTTTGAATTTCCAATGAGGCACTAGTGATTTTTGGTGTTAAATCCTAGGTTTTTGCCTACATTTTTGTCTTGATTTTGTCAGTCCTCACTCAATAATATTCAATGGTTTTCTTCTTCTGCAGATAGAGTACAACTCATCAGCCATAAAACCCAAACCCTCCACAATTTAGTCTTACCCTGTCTTTCCACGATGACTTTCCTCACCTCTCCTTTATAAACTTGGCACTCCAACAAACAGCCTCTCTTTTCTGACCTCTCATCCAGCCTGTTTCCCTTCCTCCCTTACAACTCCACACCCGTGATTTTTACAAAGATTTTTTTCAATCACTGCCCTCTCTACTCTTCCTTCACAAACCACAAGTAATCTCTCTTCTCTAAACTCATGTACCTCGTCGTTTGGACAACTCTTCATCACATTGAACACTTTTCACCCCTTACCACTGTTTTAGGTATGGTTATTCCTCAATATCCCTGAGGGATCCATTCCAGGATCCTGCTCAGATACCAAAATCCAGCAGAGGCTAAAGGCCCCTATAGAAAGTGGTATAGTATTTGCATATAACCCATACATGTATATTTTGAACCGCCTCTAGATTACTTATAAAACTTAATACAATGTAAACAGTATGTAAATTATTATTTAGGGAATAGTGACAAAAAAGAAAAAAACATATACTTGTTTACTACAGTTAAAATCATCCTTTTTTTTCTTGAATATTTTTCATCCATGGTTAATTAAATCCACAGACATGGCATCCACAGATATAGAGGCTAAGAGCATCGGAAGGGCAGAACTTTGGTCTAATTTCTAGGCAATGAGATCGCCTGGAAGTAGTAGGGGCAAAGAGCTAGGAGCAGCGTTTTGCACCACCCCTTGTTTGTGGACCTCCCTGCTGGCTCACTTGCACTTGTGTGGCTTCCATGTTAGTGAATGTGCAAGTTATCCAATCACTCTGAGTCTAGTTTTTTCACCTGTAAAATATGGTCATATATTATGAGAATTTGATAAGTCAAAATTCCCAGTAATAGATGCTTCAAGCATATTAAAAGAAATTCATGTATATTCAACACCACTGTCTGTGTCTGTTGCTCAAAATGTTTTCCCCAAAAGTTTCAATGACTTATCTTATGAGAACAGATTTGTGAATGGATCTGTTTGAATAAAAAGGAGCAAAATGGCTTTTGCTATTTTGTGTGGCATACATAATCCTCTTTCTTTATAAAGAAAAAAATTGCAGAGAACTGTTAGGTGTGGGGAAGGAGAGCTGGAGTAAAGCAGGAGGGTGGTGTGGCCCCCACAAACCTGGTGCTGTTTTCATCTATACCAGATTTCATGCCAAGCCCAATTAATCCTCTTTGTACCCCTCATCTCCCTTACAACTTCACACTCAATGTCAGTGTCCCAAATGTCATCTGAACCCCCAATTTCAAGTTTGGGGAACAGAACCAGTGGAACATGAAATGTGAAACAAGATCCAGCCAAACACAGTCAGCTCTCTCTGGCTTCTAGTCAAAACGTGGCTGAACCACAAAGCTTCACCACCTGGTTTTGAGTAAAAACCACACTGAACCACCTTTTTTTTTTCATGGTTTCAGTTTGAAAATGGGGTTTCATGCAGAGCCTGCCCTAGTTTCAGATGCGTTCCTTGGCAGAGCACAGGCAAGTCTCCAGCTCACGTGGATTCTGCTTCTTGGGCAGCCACCTCGGAGGTCCTGCCCTCAGATGGCCCACATGTGGCTCAGTCTTGTTCACGTGATAACTCAGATGACAGAAAATTATCAGACATATCAACAAGAAACACAATCAAAGAGCCCTTCTCTTTGCACTTAGTTTTACAAAAGCAGGGGATAAAAATTTTGAAAAGCAATGAATTTACAAAGCAGTGGGGGGAACAAAGAGTAAAGCTCCATCTGTGAATGGAGGCCAAGAGATTTGAAACAGTGCTTAGAATATTCCAGGCCAAAATTCCAATTCGTCAGAAATAATGAAATAATAATGGCAAAATGGGCTGTAATGTTCACCAACAGGAAATGTGAAAGCAAACTCAATTTTCCCTCGCTGGAATATTCAGACAAAGTCGTGGTGACGGGGATGCATTTCTCCCTGGAGATTTGAAGTGGATTTGCTGTGTAGTTCGTGTGCTATGCTGGCAATAGGAGAAAGGATTAAAATGCTCCTTAGAAGTGAACAGTGTCAGATGAGCCATTTGCCCCAGATGGCAATGACATCTGATAACAGAGTCCAATATAAAAGACTTCCAAGATAAATTAAACTTGTACTTGGGATATAGGAATTTATTTATTTTATTTATTTATTTTGGCCAGGGCTGGGTTTGAACCCACTACCTCCAGCACATGGGGCCGGCACCCTACTCCTTTGAGCCACAGGTGCCACCCAGGATACATGAATTTAATAAGAGGTTTTATAGGAGAATTATAATAATGAACACTCGGAAGAAAGGATTGAGTCTGTGATAAAACATTTATCACATCAATAGATGCAAAGTTTGGAAAACTAACTAAAAGAGAAAATAAGTGGCTTGTTAAAAAGTAACTTTTATCTGTGTAGTAGCAGAACATTCACTTACAAAAGTTTCCCGCACACGACAACACTGGATACAGGTCCTGGAGAGATTATGTGGCTCACCCACTCCAGGTCAGGAAGCCAGGGGATTGCAGGATTTGACCTTCCTTTATTCATGTCCATTCACAAACAAAAATTTGTCCTCAGTGTCCCCCTACATAGCAAAGGGGACGATCAAATACATCAACCACCACAATACAATGTCACAAGTGTCAAAGTGGAAACAATTTTTCTACATCTACCTTGTCTCTTTGTACATAAACACACAGGGCACTGGAACTCAAGAGAGCATGCCTGGCCCACAGAACCAGGAGGAAAGAGCCTCATAGCATGGAACCATCCAGTGAGCCAGGAATCCATCCAAGTGATGGGTTTCCCTTGGGATATATTGGTTTGGAGGAGGCAATGAAGTATACAAGTAGAGATGTCCAGATAGTAAGGTCTAGAATCCCAAGGAAAGAGTTCTGGGCTGGAGACGTGAGTTTGAGAGTCATGAATGTAAAACATTCATGACATCACCCAGGGCAAGATGTGGAGGGAGGAGAGATCAAAGCGGGCATCAGGGTTTGTGACCCATAGGTCCTGTACATGCAACTGGACGGCACGGGGCCAACCTAAGGGAAGATGCTGGGCACACAATGCCTGTGGGAGTGGACCCGTCCCAGCCAGAGTGGGCATTCTTGTCATTCCGAAGAGTTGAGCAATATGAAATCCCCAAGCACTTTTTTTTTTAAGAAGAAAGTCGTGGTTCACTTATCCATTATAGTATGTAGTCTATAATAAATAGACCTAACACCTCATTTACACAAAGGATCGATCAAAGGTGATACTTTATTTTATGATAGGATTCACAGTAGAATTCTACCCAATAGTAAATGTCTTTAATGATGGCAACCTATGACTCATTTTACCAAGCACAAAACAAAAATTGCATTTATACACTCTTTACAGAAACACAGATTTGCTTTTGGGTATTTTTATTTGTTTGCCTCTCAGGGCCATGCATATTATAAATTTCTTAAGATGGAGAATGAGTATTTGGACAAATGGGACCATCAGATACAATCAATTTTCACTTCCAAAGGTCTTTTGGCACAGAGCCTAGTAAAAACTTCTATTTATTTAATTGCCATGGAATTGGAAAATGTTTTGCTATAGACTATTGATATGAAGGCAGAAACCAAATGGGCATTTCCCTAGATAGAAAGTATTAATTCCAGGCCCCCAAGGGTCACTGTTGGGCTCTTTAGTTCCATATTTTAAGAATCACTTGGAAGTCAGAACATTGGGCAGTGAAATTTCCAGTTTTTCTAGTAAGAATGAGCTTATTCAGGTGTCATATAAATAGAATACAGAAAGATCTGGGTAGTAGATACAAAAATGCCACATGAACTTAGAAGGTGGCCTGTTCAGTGAAGCAAGCATTCTAACCCCTGGGTTTAAAATGATGGTCTCTAAAGGATCAGTTCCACCTCTTCACCTTTGAAGATCATTGACATGGCCCCAGATATTGCTGCTCCAGGGCAGGCCACAGAAATGCTTTATAGGGAGCTGGTGAACCACACATTATGTTGTTAGGCTTGTTCTGTAAAATATGTGGTGCTTGAGGTTTGATTGCTGCAATCCGTGGGCTCCACAGAAGAAGCCTCTCTGCCCCTTCTGAGCTGTGGAGCTTCCCTCTGTATCTCCCACACCCTCGTGGACCGTGCTCTCTCCCTCTGGCACAGCTGTGCCTGTGTCTCCTCCTGCAACTCAGAGAAGGCGTAGGCACTTGCCCTCTGGCAGAGACCCTGTTCACATCTGCACACCATGCATGACAGACGATGAAAGGACAGGTGGGCAAGTTGGTGGATGGATGACAAAAATCAGGACTGTGCCGAGAAGGATGAAAGTGAGCAAGAGCATAAGGAGCCGTCATAAGATAAAGTAAAGGATTGTCATTCTTTAGACTATAATGATTACAAGGAGGAGTTAAAATTAACAGAGCTCCCAGTGTTTGGCCTTTTCCTGGCTTTTTCTGATCAATCTAGTATTATCTAGAAATCAGTTAAGGGAAGTTAAAAAAAGTTTGAGTAACAAGCTGCATCTCTGAAGGTCAGAGTCTTGATTGGCAGCTACTGTGTGGTCTCATACAAATTTCTTTCGTGGAAAGAACCGGCCAAACATTATATTTCTTCACGGTTCCAGGGAACTTAACACTAGAGCTTGACACTTGAGCTTAATCAGTCAGTTCAAACTACGGCTAAGCACAGCGTAACGTCAATATAAGCACAGACTTTTTGACCTATTCTTCAAACTCTGCACCTCAGTTTCCTCCTAGATATAGTTAAGATACATGCATAATACATAACCTTATATGATTATGATGATCAAATGGGCTGACACATATATAAAACCCTTAGTTTGCAAACAGCTAGTAAGGAACCACTGCTGAAATCCAAAATTATTTAACTCCAGAGGCCTTTTTTTTCCCCTTTCATTTTGAAATAACTTGAAGGTGCAGGAAAGTTGCAAAAGCAACACTAAGAACCTCTGTGTGCTCTTCAGCCAGATTGACCAATTGTCAGCATCTTGCTCCATAAGCTGGGGTTTTCATCAGTGTGCTGTGGGTCCATCATAGTCTATGAAAGACACACGACCATGGTGCCTACCTCCCAGGGCTATTGTGAGGGTTCAAAGAGCTCAAGGTGTGAAGGACAGGATGCACCCGTTAATAGTCACAGCAAAGCACAACAGGAATTCTGACTGACTTAGTGGCTCAGTAAAGGTAAAAGGAGAAGATGAATCCCTCTTCTAGGATGGAGGGGACTGGGGGCTGGAAAGGTGCCTTGGAAAAGATGACCTTTGAGGACAAAGGTCAATCTTAAGACACCCCTCTGTCCAGGATCAGAACAAAACAGCAGTGCCCGTGTCTTACCTTATCTGCCTTCTCCCAGGGAAAGCGCTGAATTTGAAAAATCTCAAAAGAATATGAGGTGATTTCATTTGAAAAGTGAATTTTGCATCTTTCTGCTGTATCTCCTCCTTGCAAACCTCCAGCCTTGAAGCAGAAGTTCAAATTTCCTAATGCTTTCACAATTCTGGGAAGTGAAAAGTGACCTCTCCAAAGACATCTATTTATTTAGCTGCACAAAGCTTCATCTGAAGGTAAATACATCCCTCCAATGAACACTCCCAAGGCGTAGCAAGCATGTGTGTAGGGAACGGCTGTAAGTGCAAGAAGAAAGATTTAACGTCCGGCATCCAGCCCTTCAAGTTCATGGAGAATACACACACATGTGGCCACAGCAAGAAACGTCCAAATACCCAGAACAGATATGATCCATACCTTATAAAAAGTTCTGTATCCCATAAAAGCAACCCCCTCAATGATCCATTTTGCAAAGTAAGCGTGACACCAGCCTTGTCCTTTTTTCCGTTCTCATTCTCCTTTTGACTTATTTGTGGAAAGTTATAATTAGATTGTGCTTGGCCTTTTTGGCTTTAACTGATAAAGTGCCATAAATTCTGGCCCTCATCCCTGAGTACAGTCACTTATGAATTTGGCTTTTTTTTTTTTTTTTTGGTTTTTACACATTGCACCATGTGCAGACCCGGCTGCAAGGCCTGGTTCCGTCCTCCTGGCATGCAGGAGAGCCACTGAGAGATATCATATGGTCTCCTGGCAGAAGTACAAAGTGCCTCTTGCTGTTTGATCTACTGTCTTAAACTCAAATGCAAAATCTGATAATTGGGTTAGGCAGGAGAAGAGAGCGAGCAGTAAAGTTCTTTCCATTTCCGTTTGCTATTTCTCTGCGTTTCATCTGCTCTTCCTTTCCTGGGCTCTCTTTCTCCCCATTTTTCCTTTTTCTTTCCCCCCTGAGCCTTTGCAAGAGGCAGACTCACTGCTCTGTGAGTGATACGGATTAGAAGAAGAGAGGGGCTGATGGCTGGAAAACCCGGGTTTTCCCCGGGGTTGGGGGGTCCCCAGTCGCCTCCGCCAGCTCCTCGCTGGATGGCCTCAGGCTTTTGCTCCTTTAGCTGCAGCGCCGATAACCATCCTCAGCTTGCAAACGCCAAAGTCATGGCAGGTTTACTCGTTTAGAAATATTACTGCCTTTTCAGACGTGGGTTTGTTTAATGTAAAAGGAATTCGTCATCTCCCTGGTTCGGGCCATTAAGCAGACAGAGGCTTGTACTTCAAAGGGCGCAAGAGATAAATGAAAACTGCACTTCCTCTTCACACAGGAGGAGGCTGTAATGGGAAAAGCCTGACTTAGCCCTCTCTGCGGCCTGGCTTCTACACGGGGAGACGGAGCTCTCCACTCTTGATTTCATCACTCCACGACCCATTGCAGAATCACCGGCGTGGTTACTGAATAGTTTTAGTTGGATGTAAACCCCAACTATGGCTTCCTCAAGTACATGAATTTTGTACTAAAGGGAGTACAAAGTTCAGAAATGACAAAACTTTTTGTCAGCATCACTCTTTCGAATCGCAAAGGGCAATTACTCACCTTCAAGTGAGTCACTAAAGTTTTCCACTGGTCAGGCACCCTGCTCAGTAGGGTGGATGCTTCCTATACAGCCTACAGCAGTGCTGGAATGTTCCAGAAACTTCTGGGTTTGGGGACAGGAGCAAGGCCCAGGGGCTCTCCTCATCTGCATCCCATGCCAATATTAGTACAGACCAATCATCTAGACACAGGATAAAAGAACATTCTAGATATTCTTAGTCTCGAATTGAAAAGGAAGACAACAGGGAGGCTGCCTGAGGAGCAGGTGAGGTAGAGAAAGGGAGATGAGCACACCCCCCCACCATGCCAGCCGGCCACCCATTCAATGATTCTCCCTGAATAATCACTGCTTGCAGAGAGGCCCAGCCCACATGCAGAAGCTTCAGACTCTGTGCACCAACAGATCCTTTTAACCAGGACCTCAATTTCTGAAGTTTCTCAGCACCTGCTGTGGTTATCCCACACGGCCTTGTAGGTCTGAAGGACTCTGCGGATGGACTTGTAACTAGAGGGTGACAGCCAGCACCACAGCAAAGAGCTCAGAACCTCATGTAGTCCTAGATCTCAGCGACTCTGCAGCCTGCCTCCTGAGGACATTCTGGCCCTTGGGAAAGTGGCAGAAAGCCGGAGCCAGGGTATAGAGATGGGGAGGGAAATACAGCTGTATATAGGATCGGTGCTATAGTAGGAGGACTGGGGGTGCCCACTGTTTCCCTAGTTGACTCCATTCAGGAGCCCCAAAACTGGTTTGGATCTGATGTGGAAAAGAAGGTGATTCTCTGAAACAGGTGATTGATGGATGCTGCCTCAGAAACAAAGGACCGTGGTTCCAGAAGAATGCAGCGTGGTTTTGTCAGTCTTCTGAGCGCAGTCCTTCAACTGAATACCCAGCACCCTGCTGGGGAGGCCTTGGAGCATCTCAGGGCTGGTACCAACCGGTCCCCTTCCCCACTGCAGTCACGTCCTCCCTCGTTTCTGTGATTCTGTGCCATTTCTCATCACTGAGGGGCTAGAGAATCCTTTTCTCTCTAAAACACCAAATTACACCTTTTCAATTACACCTTTTCAAGACGGGTGTCTTGTGCATGTCTACAAGAGGCCTGATTTGTGACAACACTGGGCCCCAGTGTTGTGGTGGGGCGGGCAGAGTGCAGCCTTCCCCATGACGAGAGGGACCCGATGGCAGGGCTTAGTCTCAGGGGCCTGCGGGAGGACTCTCAATGATGCCTCCTATTCAATCAAACGCTCAGTAGATAAACACTATTTTAAAAAATAAGTTTGTGGATTTGTTTTAATCGCATCCCAAAGATTTCTTCCCAGTTATTGGAGAAATTGGATGATCATCTGAATAATCTTGTTCAAATGTGCCCTCACTCTCAGGCTCCGGAACCCTCCTTCCGTCCCCTTTTCCAGCACATTTTACTGAAGAGAATGATTTACAGTAATGGCAGTTTCCTTCTCTGTAGCCTCCATCACCGTAAAAAGTGAAAATCGAAAACTCTTGGGTGGAAATTAATTTAGAAACATTACGACGATTCTTCTATGGCAGATATAGCCATAATAGCAATTTCAGCGGGAAAGGCAAAAATAAATAGAAGGCAAATGACATTCGTTTCCATTTGTAGCAAACCCCTAATCGGATCGATTGCCTGATCCTTGCGGACAAAATAAGTTGTCATCGATTGGTGGAGTGAAGCCCTCTGTGGACACCCATGATGAAGTGAGACGCTTGTGGTGCTCCACATTGAAACCAGCTGGAGGGGGTGGACCCCAGCCCTCCTCTGGACAGCAGAGTAGGTGGACCAAACGTCCTCTTCTCCCTTCATGGCCACGTGGCTCCAGGCAAGTGGCTCAGTCATTTGGGGCTTGAGTTCCACATCTGCTAACTGGAAATAATAAAAGTACCCACCTCCTAGGACTGTAAGAATTAAATAAACTGATCCATGTACTGCACTTAAAATGGTGCCACTTGGTCAACCCTTTAAAAATTTTAGCTTATTATTTATTATAATTGCTATTATTCATAGTGTAATGGTAAAAGAATTAGATTTGCACTCTATTATGTAAATCCAAGTTCAGGCTGAGATTTTCTTGCCACGTGATCGTGGACAAATTAATCACAATGAGCCTCACATGAGTTTCCTAATCTGTAAAATAGAACTGTCCCTAATATTTATGAGTATGCAGGTGGAACCAAGTAAGAAATAGAAAAGCACTTTCCCCTGAAGATATCAGAATTCCACTGGCAGGGAAGCTCCCTCATGACCACCCCTGGAACGTAGCTGGCCCGTGCCGACCCTGTGCTGACGTGCGAGAGTGAGGACGCTAGCTTTCTGCAGGGCTTTCCTGAACTGTCAGTCGTGAGCCATGTGGGTGCCAACAGGCAGGGCCCTTGGCAGTGTCCCTCTCGGCTTCACTCTGCAGCTCTGAAGTCAGGCCAGGCAGTAGCGAGGAATAGGAGGTAGATGCTTGTGGGAAATACCCTTGATTTCAGGGACCCCCAGCTTCACAGAATTCTCCTGCCCTGGAGCGTGAGTGCTCTTTCTGTGTCTCAGATTTTCATCTGAAGAGTCCCCAGACAAGTGAGTCTGACCACTAAGAATTCTAGAGAGGAAATGGGGCTCCACAGAAGTAAACAAGGACATGCAGTTCTTTATACAAATATTCTGGAAGGACACGCCAAACATCCTTTCTATTTTTTGGTTGGGGATGGAAGAAGGGCTTTGCTTCGCCTCCTTTTCTTGCTTTTTCTTTTGTTTTAAATTTCTGTCCCTTAGTTCTCTAATGCTTTCTTTCCCTGGAAGCGGTGTCTCTGTAAAAACGGGAAGATCTGGTGCTACTCGGTGGAAAAGGGACTAACCCAGGAACAGCAAGGTCATCGAACTGTTTAGAAACAGGCCAGATGATTTTTGGTTTTGTTTCCTGACCAGTCTATTACTGCTTTCTGAGAATTTAGAAATGAAGTATGGAATACGGGGGGTTCAGATCTGTGAGTGTGTATTCGTGTGCACGTGTGCAAGAGCACTTTGGGTGTAGGGGCTGATCTGGATAAATCGTTCAGAGCACACAGGGAGTTGGTATGCGTGTGTATGTGTGTTGTGTGAGCGTGGAAGGGTGTGTGTTCATGGATGTGAGCATGCGCGTGTGTGCGCGTCCGTACCTGTATGTGTGTGCATGGGTATAGAAGGGTGCCTGTGGGCACGTGGGCGTGAGCACACACAGTGTGTGTGCATGTGCATGAGTGTGAGCCCGTGAGTGTGCACGCCCTGAGAGCACTTTGGGTGTTGGGGCTCATCCGTCCGGCCATCATGCCCTCAGGCCAAATGGGACTGTAAACATTTATTTATTTTTTTTATTTTGTATAGGAATCTTGTAGTAATTTATTTTTCTTCTAAAGCAGAAGAATGTAAGGCAAATAATCTAACATTTGCAGATGTTCACGCGCAGTATCATTTTTTTCCAATTTCAGATTACCGTGAGTGTGCGAATGATCAGGTTACGCTGTTTGTGTTTCTAAGGTAAAGTTCAAGTTGTAGTTGAGCGCTTCATCCAGAGATGTGCGGAACACCCTCCCATTATGCACTTTAGGCGGGAGCTCACCAATTCCCCTTTCCCTCGCCTGCTCCCTCCTCCCCTCCTCCCACGAGAACACACTTGTGATTTTCTCTCATGTGGCCACGTAGCTGTTTTCCTATTGGGTCCATAGCAGTATTGACAGCCTTGGATACTTGCTTGTCCATTCTTGTGATACTTTACTAGGAAGAATCATTCAGAGTATAGAGGAAAGTTAGACCCCGAGAGGGATATAAGTCACCTGGTCAGAGAGCTGGTTTCTGGCAATGCCGGATCAGAGACCAGAATTGCCTCTTTCTGCTTTCCTTCCCATCCTGCTAGCTTCCCTTACAAAGGTCGCTCTCCCCGAGCCACCACCACCTTCCAGGCTAGTTTCTCTCCCTCACCTTGGTGTCTCTTCAGCATGCCTCATCTTCCACAAAGCACACAGCCTTTCTGCATCCTTCAGAAGTTCTTGTAAGAGAGCTTTGCGGGTGCTACTACCTGAATCCCAGGCTCTGGAGCACTGGATGAGTTAGTTGCTTCTTCTCTGTCCCCCCAGCAGTTAGCGTGTCTCTCCCAACTGGGCAAGACCCTCATCACCATGAATGTAGGGTAGGCCCTGGAATGAATGAGTCCATGCGGGAATAGCAGCCCCTGTCTTCCATCTGCAAACACACTTTATTTATTTGAAATTGAGCAAAGCAGCCTCCTGGCTCATGCAAAAGCCCAGGGCACTGCTGGGGTGCAGCAGGCTCAGTGCCCTTTGTATCTGACAGTCGGGCCCAGGGAGTCTCTCCAAAGCTCCCTTCTGGAGGAATCTACTCTCCACACTGACTATGTCCCCATTTCCTGGTTCTAGCATCATGACAGAAACAGTTGTGCTGAATGATGCCACTGTCAAACCACATCTCGTCTGGCCTCTCCGTCTGTCTGTTCTGGCACTACTTGGGGGTGGCCCAGAGTTCAAAGGGTTCATGACATGGGGGAAAAATCAAGGCCTTTCCCAGTTGTCAAATCTCCCCCAGGTCAGGCCTTTCCTTCTCTTCCTGCCATGGCTGATGGGCCTGGTATTTTAGCCAGTGGAAGGGCAGACGTTTAACTTCTGCGCGCATCCGGCTCACTTTGGGTTTGGGGACACTGAGACCCAGGGAAGCACACAGAGACCCTGAACTGTAGGGTCTGTGGCCGAGCTGGGCTGAGCCCATGTTCTATCCACTGGGGGATCCTTCATCCCCACCCAGCAGCTCCTCTGGTTTTAACACAAGGCCTCTTCTCTGCCAGAGCTTTAAAAGGCCACTGCGGCCCTGGAAAGCTCTCTGCAGGTATGGGGCATGGTGTCAGCTTCCATGTGGCCTGAGCACCTCTGTCCCAGTTGGCCATAAACACAGAGCGGTGGCTCAGGGCCCAGAGAAGCCAGGACTGGCCTTTGGAAGCCAGAGAGCCAGCCTCTCCACACCCTCGGGCTTACTGGGCATTCCCTGTCTGCTGGGAACCAGGCTTAGGGCTGGTCCAGACCCCAGAGGGGCAGGCCCCTGCCCTCTTGAAGGGAACAGTCTCAGTCTCACCTGTGGACATGAAAGGCTCTGTCACAGCCTCCCAGCCCTGCCGACTCCTTAGACCACACTGGGAGCTTTGAAAACGTGCCAGGAGCAAAGTGCTGATGTGGGGTGTGGATGTTTCATTCCCTCCCTCTGTTTGCTGAGGGCTGTCATAGTGGGGACACTGGGGTGGCATGTGATTTGCCTGGCAAAGTACAGGATCTTATATTCAAATTTCCCACAGCTGTGCTCTCCGAGGTCGTGAGGAGAGTGACACCTGTCAGGCAGGAAAGTGAGAACTGGAGGTCGATTCACTCATTTGCTTCCCAGAAGGAGCAGCGCGCTCACCATGTCTTAATCACCCTTTGCACAGTGACTGCAGTGAGAACTTGTGTGTCTGTCTGGGACCAAGAAAGTGGAAGCTTGCACGGTGTAGAAAGCCGGACTTAGACCACATGGCCGAGATCCTCCACCTCCACTTTTAAACCCCAGCATAGCCTCGCAATGCCCAGCGTTCCCAAATTAAAAAAAGAGCAAAGAAGAACAGCCATCGCACCAATCTGAGTGATCTCCAAATGTAATGGAATAGAGGGAGAAAACGGAGCCAGACTCTTGCAGATTTCCCTAAGTCCTTCCTTTTCTGGCTGTCTGATGACATTATCTCGCAGATCCTATCAAAAGGGAAGAGCTAACGGGAGAGTTAAAAGCAGAGAAAGAAATTGTCTTTTGGTCAAACAGAACATCCTGTTTTGAGCTCTAAGCAAACTCTGGAGTCTCTAAAGGTTCTCAGTCCCTCGCCTTTGGCAAAACACAGCCTCTTCCTAAACGGTTTGAAATGTTCAGTAGGGGCGAAAAGTGCAGTGAACTTCTCAGACATCAAAAACATCTATACATGGAAAAAAGAGAATGGAAACACGAACTCCATTAAAAGGGATGAGAACTTTGAAATGCGGAAGAACGCCTTCTGAGAGCAGCACTGCTCAGAGCATCCTTTACTGAGGAAAGACAGCCCGTCCCCACCACATGCACCTGCTGCCCCACCTCTCCCGCAGAGGTTCTTCAGGAAAGAATACTCTCTGTGCATGTGACGAAGCTGTTGCTCCCTCTGCAGACTGTGCTAACAGGCTGACTTGGGATGGACGTCATTATTACTGAAACATACAAGCTGCCACCACCGGCCCTGAGCTCAGACCTCTGTTTGCTAATGCAATTTTGGGGGGAGTTACGGGGTCTTCACAGGCTACCAGGAACTGAAGTTCAGATTATCAGAATCACTAAATTTCTTTTTTTTTTTTTGAGACAGAGCCTCAAGCTATCCCCCTGGGTAGAGTGCCATGGCATCACACCTCACAGCAACCTCCACTCCTGGGCTCAAGCAAGTCTCCTGCCTCAGCCTCCCAATTAGCTGGGACCACAGGCGCCTGCCACAACGCCCAGCTATTTTTTTTTTTTTTGGGTGCAGCCATCATTGTTTGCTGGGCCTGGGCTGGATTCAAACCCACTACCTTAGGTGTATGTGGCTGACACCTTACCCACTTGAGCCACAGGCACTGAGCCCCTAATAAT
>CAUYQV010042212.1:0-15199 GCA_963574575.1 Galagoides demidoff
CATTTCTGTTTGTCTTGAAGTTAGAAGTGTTCACCCTGCAAGCGTCCTCAAACTACGCCCGCGGGGCACATGCGGCCCGCCGAGGACATTTATCCAGCCCGCCGGGTGTTTTTGCCGCCGCTGCCTGTCCTGCTTAGCAGCCGACTAGTCCTGGGGCCCTCAGTCCGGTCCTCCAACGGTCTGAGGGACGGTGAACTGGTCCCAGTTTAAAAAGTTTGAGGACCCCTTGTAAGCTGTCCTCACGTGGGACCCCTGCCCCGCCCCAGCAGCCGGATCATCGGCCCATCGTATCCCTTTTCCTGAGGATTTGGGATGCCCGCGGCGCCTATATCTGCAAAGTCAGCCCGCCGACCGCCGCTCCTAACTTCCCGCATTACTGAGCACCTCAGCGCACCTGCCACCTTCCGCAGGACAGGAAGAGGAAGTGACGAAACCACGCAGCCTAAACCCCGCCTCTCGCACCTTTCTAGCCCCGGGGAGGAGACGGGGCGCCCGGAAGGGGCGGCACAGGCCACGGCGGGGCGGGGCGGAGAGGCCCGCTCGCTAGTGGCGGTTTACTTGAGCGGTTACCTTAGTATCCCGAGAAGTTTGAGTTTGTGGTGAGCTGCCGGCCGGCCCCAGACCGGTGCTGTCTCCGCGGAGTGGGCCCCCGGGACGCCCAGGCGCCCAGCGCTTCCTCCACAGCCGGATTCTGAGTGTTTGGACTCAGCCTCTGACTGAGGTCTGTCCCCTGCGTTCCCTGGGGCTGCTGCTGTCACGTCCTTCACACCTCGCTGTGTCCGACGCTAGGCACATTCTTCGTTCTCTCTGTCCGAACCTTTTTCTCTTTCCTGTCAGCCCTGTTCCTTAGAGAAGGCAAATCAAAAACCTTTCCTTCCCTCTTTATTTCAACTCATTTCTCTTCCCCTCTTTCGTCTTTTCTTCCCTTTTCTCCAGAATCTTTGCTTTTCTATTTCCTGCTAGGCCTCTGCCTCTTGCGGGGCTTTTCAGGGGCCTGTGACCAGTGTGTTAAGAGGTTGAGCTTTTAACGGGGTCGTTTGAGGATTTTAAGCTCTTCTTTTCTCCTAACCAGGACTCACAGATGCCAGGAAGTATGGCTCCGCTCAAGAAGCCTCAGAATACCTCAAGGTTGCCCTTGGCTTTAAAGCCCCTGAAGAACAAGAACGTGTTGGCAGTGCTGGCTGAGAGGACCCAGTCTGTATTACCAGTTGGGGCATGGGTGGAACCTGCCTCAGCAGATAGTTCGGAAATCCCAGCATATGTAAGTGTCAGTCTGGTTCAGATGTGGAGGGGTCCCCGCTATCACTGGCTTTTTATTAATGCTTTCTCTAACCCTTGGTGCTTAAAAATGAGCTAAGGATGCTGTTTCTGTTATTTCATAGATAAGTTCTTGCATTAGAATTGTAGAACAAACATGTATTTACCAAAACTTGCTGCAGCTTTAGTTGGCATAATTATTTAGTACTCACTTACTATATATACTATAATCTTCATGGGACAGGAGATATCATTTATCAGTTTACTTCCAAACACTTTGCGACTTAGTACAGATCACAGTTGGCCACACTTCAAGTAACATGAATTGATTAAAGTTCATGAAAAATTTTGTAATGGAGATTCAGGCAAAATACAGTAATAGAATAAAGGAGAAAGAAATTGTAACTGGGATTCTGAGAAAGTCACAACTATAAATTCTGTGAGGGTATCTTTGTGTCTTTATTCCTGTCCTGGCATATAGGAAGTTGTCGAATGAACACAAGAGAGAATGTAGTCTCTATTGGTCCTTAAAGAATGGAAGTGGAGTAAATACAGATAATGGGAGCATTTCAGATGAAGATAAACTTTGAAGGTGGGCGGAAGGTGGCAGGTGCGCTAAGCTGCTCAGTAATGCACCATGAAACTTTTGTGTTCATGTGTTTACACGATGACTCTCATATACCAATTAACCATAAGAGCAGTTTTGTAAGAAGGTTTTTGATAGTCTTTCACCAAACTGTGCCCTTATTTATTTGTTCATATTTTATTGTGGCACTTACCACATTGCATTTTAGTAAGTTGTTTATATATCTACTTTTCCTGATGCAGTGTGGGCCTTTTGAATGTAGAGAAGAAATCTTATTTGTCATCACATCCACTCTTTTAAATACACATTGCCTAATAAATATAGGCACTCAGTAAGTATTTATGTTATGCACAAAATGTTTCTGGTATGCATAAACAGGATGCTGAACATAAATGGAAAAGTACGAGGTATGTTCCCTTAGTTTTCTTGATCTCAGAGGAGAAGTGAGACGTGTTTAAAGTAAATGTTAACTAACAATGCAAAAAAATATATTCATTTATTTGTGTTTGTGTGTACCTACATATGTTTTCATAGGTTTATTCCCCTTTGCCTGTTTCCAAAAACATATTTTAAGGGCTTGAGTAATATATGATTAAATGCTAAGAATATAATACTTGGTCAGAGAAGAAAGATATGATTTTTGGATTGATGTGACCCAGAACAGTATAATGAAGAATTTTAATAATCAGAAGTGGATAAGTCATCTATTAAGAAGAATGGGAGTATTGGAAGTAAGCAAGGTGTATTCAGGGTTTTTAGAGTGTATTAGGTTGATTGAAGTGGAAAGTGTGGTAGTGGGATGGTGGTTGGCTGGATTATGGAAAATAGGGGTGGTAGGGCAGCACAGAAAATTTTGGAGGAAGAAATGGCTTTAATTGTTAACTATTTGCAGGTGAATTTCACAGAGTTTTGATTAGATTAATTTCTTCTACACTTTTACTTATTTATTTATTTGTTTTTTGGAGACAGAGTCTCAAGGTCACCCTGGATAGAGTGCTGTGGTATCACAGCTCACAGCAACCTCAAACTCTTGGGTTTATGCAATTCTCTTGCCTCAGCCTCCTGAGTAGCTGGGACTATAGGCGCCTGCCACAATGCCTGGCTATTTTTTGGTTGCATTTGTCATTGTTGTTTGGCAGGCCTGGGTTGGATTTGAACACATCAGCTCCAGTGTATGTGGCTGGCATCCTACCCACTGAGCTACAGTCACTGAGCCACTTCCACATTTTTAAAAGTTAGAAAGACAAGTTAGAATATAATTGTAACAATCTTTTTGTGCAGTGTTTAAGACCAGAGAGGAAAAGCCTTGAGAAAGGGTGGTAAGTGGGAATTAAAAGGGATGAATGCAAGGAACATACGAGAAAAATCAGTAAGATTTGGTACAAAGGTATATTGGTATTCAAGTTGTTGACACCTCTTTTAAATTGCTCAAATTATGACATGTTTATAACGTCAATAGTATAAAAATGCCTAAAATTTGCTACTATCAAGCTTTTTTGTTTTTCTGTATCAAAAAGGGTTGAAGGCTGAGTGTGGTGCTTACCTAAAAAAAATTAAAAATTAGCTAAGTCCCAGGGAGACTGAGATCGGAGGATGGCTTGAACCCAGGAGTCTGAGATTGCATTGAGTCATGATTGTACTATTGCACTCCAGCTCTGGGCAACAGAGCAAGAGCCTGTCTCAACAACAAGGAAAGGGTTGAATCTCATATTCCTACACATTAACTCAAAATATTAAAGCCTTGGAACACATATAAACATGTCTCCTTTTTCTTGTTTAAAAAGTTCCTACCAAAGAGAACTCTTTATTGCTTTACATATCTAGACTGGGAATCCACTGTTATTAATAGATGTAACTTTGTCAGCTCAAAATAGATACTGATTAGTTACCTCCAAAGCTTGATCACTCTAAGGTTATGCTTCTTCTGCAGGGTAACTCATTTCCATTCCCATTTTTGTCCCCAAAGCCTCAAGGGTCCAGCAGATTCCTAAAACTACTATAGCTTCAGACCATCTCCCTGGTAATTAGTGAGCATTGAAAGACACTGCTGTCCTATTATTGCATATGACTATTGCATCATTTTATAATTTATTCTGGTTATCGTTTGCTGTGTAACCAACCACCCCAGAACTTAGCTGCATAAAGCAAATAATACTGTGTGTACCGTGTGTCAGGGGTTTGAACAGGGTATAGGAGGTGATGTTTGTCTGCTCCATAGTGTGTGGGACCCCAGCTCATCTGACTCAAATATTAATAGCTGGATGTGTCTGGGACAGTTTGTCTCAGTTCTGGCTGTTGGTTGGATTCCTTAGTTCTTCATGTTGCACCTGCTGGGCTGTAATGTCTAAGATGTCTTTGTCTTTGACGTATCTGGCACTTGGGCTATGACTGTAATGGCTGGGGGCTGACTGGATATGTTTCTCTTTCTAGCCTCTCTGTTTAGCTAGCTTGGTCTTCCTCAGAGCATGGTAGTCTCAGTGTAGTCAGAATTCGTGTATGGTGCTGCCTTCCCCCACAGTGAGCACTCCAAGAACACCAGGAAGAAATTGCCCTATGACCTTTCTTGGGAAGTCACAGAGCCAACACCTGCCTTGTTCTGTTGGATATACAGAGCCAGACCAAATTCATTGTGGAAGAGGACTACACAAAGGCATGAATACCACTAGGCTAGATTCCTTGAAGGGAGGATGAGAGATCATCTTTAGAGACTACCTGCTATGTAATCCAAGCATTAATTCCACCCTATGTGAATTATCTAAAATGTAATCTTTGATTATTATGAGAAACTCTTCATTTTATATTGCCCCTTAGATAGTTCACAGGGTATAAAAAGGACATTAGAAGTTAGTTGTACAGTTAAAACAATATTTAACTTTGTTTAACCCAGCATTTCCAAAATTTATTTGACTCTGGGAACCTCTGAATGTATTTTATGACTCCCTCACTAGGTTATGAACTCTTAGAGGACTGGAAATGTATTTAATTCTCCTTTGTTTCCCTTATAGCATATAGTACAGACCCTTGACTATAAAGGTACTCAATATATATTTGAGTAAATAAAAAAAATTTGTATAATTGCTCAGTTCCAAAAATATTCTGGTTGACTTGCACAAAGGTGTTTGTTAAGAAAAATGTTTTAAAATCTATTATACTCTTATCTTTGGTTTATAATTAAGATCCACAATCTGTAATCAATCATACACTTTGATGTTTAATAATCTTATCTAGTAAAAGAGGGACAGACAAAAAAAAAAAAGAAGTAAACGAAAAAGATTGAATGCTTTAAATTTATTTGGGCTCAAGCTAACCAGGGTCACTCGTTTAGGCTTTGTTACATGTATCTCTCCTTTGGAATTATTTTACCTAATTTTTCTTTGATATTTGTATTCAATACTCCACCCCCATGGTCCATACTCTTGTAAAAATAGTTTCTGGGATAGATTTTTTGGAAAATTTAACTTAAATTTAAATTTGAATTACCTGTATTTGATTTTGAGAAATTAATGACAGCCTGTAAAATAATTTAAGGTATCCTTCAGAACAGAAATTGGAATCACTGTGTTAGAAGGAATAGGTAGGAGATATGATGATGATTTTATCTAATTTGAAAACACCTTATGAAAGAAAGACATAGTTAAGAGAAAGACGATACAGGATAGAACATAAGTGTTGGAGTCAGAAACTTATAGCTCTGCCACTAGTCTATATAAGAGCTTGGTCTACTACTAAGGATTACTTAACCTTTCTGAACCACAGGTTCCTCATACATAACCTAAGGGATAAGAATACCTACTAGTTTTGACCATAGGGGTATAATGTAAAGTACTTGTTCTTAATATTGTTAACTGCTGTTATGATGGTGACTGTGACTATTATTCAAAGCACTTAGAGGAGGTGAATGCAGATCAGGGACTCAAATGAGATCAAATGATCCAGATTATTCAGAGTATGTTTTGGAATGGAGCAATTATGTAGATATTGAGTGCTTTTATAGCCAAGGTTCTATATGGTATGCTGTAGGGGAAACAAAGGAGAATTAAATACATTTCCTGTCCTCTAAGGGTTTATAATCTAGTGGGAGAGTCAGGAAATACTGTGTCCAGTAAATAGTAAGAGGAGAGTTGCCATAGCCTAAGGGAGCTCAGGGGAAGACAGTGTTGAGGAAAATACTCAGGGTGGGTATTAGATGGTCTTGAAGACTGAGTGGGTGTTTACTAGTGGAGATGAGAGGAAGGGCATCCAGGGTTAAAATGAAACTTCTGAATATGAATTTTACAATGGGATGTATTTGGGGAGTGGTGAGCAATCTGGTCTTGTTGGGACTCTTTACTTATTTTAGGAAATGTGTGACCTAGATAGGTTTGCATTAGTTCATTAAGAATTAATGAAGACAACTCTAGTTCAAGTTCAGTAAAAAATCGAGATTTGATTTGAGTATTCACAAATTCCAATTTTCAGTTTGTGATTAGAAGTCGAATTCTTGGTACTCACTAGTTACGTCTAGATGATCCTGTCTGAACTCCTGGGAAGTGTGGATTATAGAACTGAATTACTTTTTCAGGATTCTATCCTGACTGCCTTATATTTACAACAGCCCTAATGGACAAAACTGCTGACATTTAAGTTCATTTTTTGTCTTTTATCTTGAAAGACTTCGGCATGTATTATTGAAGAAGAACTAAAAGAACAGCAAAGAAAAAAGCAAGAAGCTTTGAAATGTTTTCAGAGACAAGTCAAACTCCGAGTAAATCAACAAATGAGGCTGAGGAAAATGCAGCAGCTTCAGAAGTCTTACGAAGCAGTAAGTTCAAAAGTGAGCCTGAGTAAGAATGTATGTCTGTAGCCCTTGACAAACAAGGTTTTGTAAAAAGACAAAAAAATAAAAAAAGTGTGTTATAAGCTATAGGCAGAATTATATGTTTCTTTGATTACATGCTTTATATAATCTGATTAGTGAAGACAGTAGAGTTTTATGAAGAAACGGTGTTTTATTTCGGTATTGTTTTGATTGGCTTTTTTGCTTTCACCAAATAGAAATAATGTCAGAATTTTGGTTTCCAACTTGAGTTTGAATTCTGGCTTAGCCACTTATTAGCTGTGTGACTTTGGGCTAATGACTTAGCTTCACTGTTTATAGTTTCTCCATCTATAAAATAGGGATGTGATACTTCTCTTGCAGGACTGTATGAGATTTAGATGAGATAACCTAAATTATTAGCACAAAGTATGTGCTGAGTAAACATTAGTTCCTTTGCCAGCTAGAGCCTCCCCTGCCCTCGACCCCAATTTAAAATCCTATGGGCTGCTTAGAGGCATTGTTTGATTTCGTGAATTAGAGTAGAATCTTACTATCCCCCTTTCTTCCTTTTTTAGGCAGAAAAAGAAGGCTTTAGAGCCATGCAATCTTCAGATCCTGCATACTTAGCTACTAAAAGGAGAAGTGTTTTCCCATACAATTTGAATGCTGCAATTTCTAGGTTGCCCCCTCCCCAGATGATTGAGAATGAAGTAGAAGATGAAGAGAATCAGAATGAATTACTCCAAAAACAAGCTGAGGCTGTGAGTAACATATTCAGTTTAATTTATGTCTATGATTTTTTTCTCCATCCCCTAGAAATATGACATTAAGTACTGATTAAGCTTAAGGGTTATCATAATCAACCTTATTTTTTAATCACCTCCTTTTTTACCTTTGTGAAGTGGAGAAATAGTAGGATAATGCTTATTTATATATATTTAAAATTTACATTAATTTATTTTTGTCAAGAAACTTTAGAAATATCTAAAGAAAGTTGCCAAAGTATTAGAATTTAAAACATAAGAAAAAGCTTTAGATCAAAGAACATAGCTTTTCCCAATTATCTGAAATTATGTTCTGGGTAAGTTATTGTCAGTTTGTAACATATGGACAGAAGTAATTCTTTGTTGGAAAAAGGTTCAGTACAGATAAGATCATTTATTATTTATCTTTCTTTTTTCTTATTTGGCTTTTAATCTGTTTATCACAGTTAATGGCTATAGTTATAGACTGAGTAATAATATAATTACTGCTTAACATTTCCAGAATTTGGGGGGAAAATAAATTTAACATAATAAACATTTAAAATTTAACCACTATGGGTAGCCTTACCTACTGAGATAATTGATTCCATCCAGTCAACTTCCTTTTTAGTGCACCTGAGCTTTTGTCCAATTGACACATTTTCAGCTCTCCTTTGGTAATTGTTCTTCATCTTATTTGGAAACATATTTCTAGAGGTAGTGAGAACAAGAGAGAAAATGTGGAAAATGAAGAGTATGTGAAAATAATAACTCTATTACTGCCTAAGTTAACATGCTCAGTTGTAATCTGATTGTGCTAATACCATAGTATGTAAAGAAAGCTTTAAAAGCACATATTATCATGCTGAAATACTTTAAGAAAAAATTTTTTTTGTTCCAAACTGTGGCATTTTCTTGTCTTTGTTCAGTTTATAGTAATCATTTTTATAATTGTTTTTGCCTTTTATAAGATCATAAACAGTTTGTTTAGCAATATTGATTGAGTCAGGCACTGCATAAAGTATGAAAGGTAAGACATTGATTCAGGTAGACAGAGTTCTTGCATTCATTGCGCTTGTAGCTATAAAGCTCACTGTAGTATTTTACTTTATCTGCATAATAGATCAATAGAATGCATAATTCAGAAGTATTGGGATATGTTGTGGTTTTTAAGCATCATAAGAATACTAATGTAATGTGAACTACGACCCTCCATGGGTTTATATTTCCAGGCAGAGAATACAAAACTAACAAACCCCAGTCTGTTAGATAATAATATAGAGATATTTGCCGTATTTTGCAATAAAGTTGTGCTATGGGACTTCAGAAAATTTTAAATTCCAAAGAGGCCAGGCACAGTTGCTTAATTCTAGCCCTCTTAGAGGTGAAAGTGGGAGGATTGTTTGAGGTCATGAGTTCAAGACCAGCCTGAGCAAGAATGAGACTCTGTCTCTACTCAAAATAGAAAAGTTAACTGGGCATGGTGGCATGCACCTGTAGTCCTAGCTACTCGAAAAACTAAACCAGGAGAATCACTTGAGCCCAGGAGTTTTAGGTTCCTGGGTGCTAGGTTGAGGCCATGGCACTATAGCCTGGGCAAAAGAATGAGACTGCATTATACACATACAAAAAAAAAAAAAAAAGAAGAAGAAGAAGAGTAGAAATACAAGGAAATAGTAGGGGAAGAATTCATGGAAGAGGTGGAATTGAATGATATAATTTGAATTGTTAAGGTGAATTGAATTGGTAAATTTAAGGGAATTTTTGAGATGGGAGAAACAGTTAAAAACCTAGAATCTGCAATGAGGTTGGTATATTTGGTAATAAGTGATGGTGCATTTCTGATTGATGGTTTATATGGGAGAGAAAAAGAATGAAGTTAAATAGGAAATCATGCTATGCAAAGCCTTAAATGTTATAAAATTTTAAAAAGCTTTTATACACTTTTTTTGGGAGGGTTGTTTGCTTGTTTGTTTCTTGAAAGGAAACAAAGTACTGAAAAATGTTTAGTGACTTAACTATTTGGGGCCTGTAAACTTTGCCCATTCAACTCCGTAGGGATAGATGCTTTTGATCTTAACAGTTTTGTTACAGTTTTTGTCCACTAGGTGTCAGTAGGAAACTAGACAATAAGATAGTGTTTAAGCACTAACTCCCTTGGTTTTTTTTAGAACTGGTAAACATAATTCACTTTCTGAATCTTTTTTTTTTTTTTTTTTTTTTTTGAGAAAAAGTCTTATTTTGTTGCCCAGGCTAGAGTGCCATGGTGTCAGCCTAGCTCACAGCAACCTGAAACTCCTGGGTTCAAGCAATCCTCCTGCCTCAGCTTCACAAGTAGCTGAAACTGCAGGTGTCTGCCACCATGCCCTGCTAAGTTTTCTATTTTTTGGTAGAGATAGGATCTCACTCTTGAACTCCAAAGCTCAGACAGTCCTCTGGAGTGGCAGGATTATAGGCCTGAGTTATCATTCCAGGCGAACCTTTTCCTTTCTAAGGAATTCTTTTTATACTATCTTTAATATATATGTATATGGCCATCTAATTTTTTTTTTTTTTTTTTTGCAGTTTTTGGCCAGGGCTGGGTTTGAACCCACCACCTCCGGCACATGGGGCCGGTGCCCTACACCCCGGCTATCTAATTTTTGTTAGAACACAGCCATTATTCAGTAACTCGTTACTTTCTCAGACTGTTCTTTTCATTTTTAGAAGACTTAAAATTATTATGACTTTTTTCAATGTATTGAGTCAAAATCTTCCTCCCTCTAACCTTTATCCATTGGTCTTAGTCTTGCCCCCAAGTAATAAAGGATAAAAATACCATCTACAAGCCCTTCAAGTTTTTAATTACAGTTATCATTTGGGGGGGTGTTCCACATTTCTGATTTGATTGTATGTGACATTCAGTGTCTTCTGTGTGCCATTTTGTTTGTTAGTATTCTTCTCAAATATGACCTGCAAACTGTGTTTAAAATGTGCTTTGGCCAGGATCTCTCTTTTCCTACCACCTCCACCCAACACCACTCTCTCCTTAATAATATTTGGTATTACCTACTTCTTTGATGATCAGATAAGATTAGGCACCTAAAGTTGGGAATTAGAATTGTAGAACTGGTCAGATAAAGTAGAACTAAGCCCTTCTTTTGTTAGGGCTAATATTTACCTTTTGGCATTGAGCTTTTATGGTGTTCTGTGAAAACTGAACTTTGGTGGGGAATTGAAGAACAACTAATCATTGTTCCATTCTCACTATATAATAACTTTTTATTTACCTGTGTGTTATTCAGTTTGCCATTATTTCTTTTCTAGCATGGTCTATCCCAACTTTTTGTTTCTCACTGGCTCTTTTACTATCTTGTTTTTATTTTTAATGTCTCTTTACAGTGCTAGTTTTCCAGTTTTTTTTTCTTTTTTTTTTTTTTTGCAGGTTTTTTTTGGCTGGGGCCAGGTTTGAACCTGCCACCTCTGGTATATGGGGCCAGTGCCCTACTCCTTTGAGCCACAGGCGCGCCCTCAACCCCCGTTTTTTCAGCTGTTTAAAACCCTGGAAATAATTACTTTTTATAATAAAGGTTTAAATAACGAATGTGAAATAACCTGCTAAATTCTCTGTAATCTGCCACTGGACAAACTGGTGTTTCAGTTAGGCTCTTAACTACAAGAGCTCCAGCTAAGCCATCCAAGGAGAAAGTTTATTTCAGCAATGTGTATGGGGTAACAGAAGAATCAGATTGTCACATAAGTTCAAACTCCTTTTAAGGATCTGCACCTGGAGAGTTTTTTGGATCTAAGGTAGCTCCAGAGACCCCAAGAGCCTGGGATCTTTGATCTTCGCACTAGTATTTAATCATTAACTTGATTGATTCAATTGTTCTCATAGTGTGACTGGCCTCCCCCATTTGCTTAAGGTTGAGGGGTTTCCCAAGTTGTGAGACTTTGAATGGTCAAACTGGGACAGGCAGACTGGGAACATGTGTGTGTCTCTCTAATTTTCTTATTTTTCTACTACTATTAACTACTGTTCTCTTCTCTTTGTAGCTTTGTAACTTTGGTATACTTGAGGCTCCTTCAGCATCTTTTCTATATTTTAGGAACCTTTTAGGTCTTGTCATTGACTTTTCTCTGAATAATCTTTGGTTCATTATCTGAGTTTAGGAATCTTTATGGGCCCAGCTTGTCTTTTTGCATTAGGTCTTGGTCTGGAGATGGGCGTGTCACCATATTGCTCAGGCTGGGCTTTGAACTCCTGGGCTCAAACAGTCTTCCTACCTCACCTTCCTGAGAGGCTGGGACTACAGGCACACATCACTGTGCCCAGTTTCCTTTGCTGATTGTTAAAAAGTTATATTTCTGTGTGCAAAATTCTTTTTTTTTTTGTATGCAGAAGACATTGGATCAAGACCTATATTAATCCGATATACTACTAGGTAACTCTACTTCAATCGGTGAATGCTAGGGAGGAGGCTACCAAGGACTGTCCCATTGTTAGGGCTTTTGGGCATTGCAGGTTTCCTTGGAAGGTACTGTAATTGTCTGGTACATCTGGAATATAGTCTGGAGGGAAATGGTTTTTCTACTAGATGGAAGAAAATTTAGGCCCATGTTTTCTACAGTGTTTCTAAAGTGTGATACATGTACATACATGCAATGTAAGAACCCCAAAATGCATCTGCATGCTTATATGGTTCATGGACAGGAACTTTTTGAGGGAAACTGTCAGAGAATCTTTTTTTTCCTTCTTTATGCTTACAGTTTTTTTTTTTTTTTTCTTTTGAGACCGAGCCTCAAGCTATCCCCCTGGGTAGAGTGCCATGGCATCATAGCTCATAGCAACCTCCAACTCCTGGGCTCAAGCAAGTCTCCCGCCTCTGCCTCCCAAGTAGCTGGGACCACAGGCACCCGCCACAACGCCCGGCCATTTTTTGGTTGCAGCCATCATTGTTGTTTGGCGGGCCCGGGCTGGGGATTCGAACCCGCCACCTTAGGTGTATGTGGTTGGCGCCTTAGCCGATTGAGCCACAGGCGCCGAGCCTATGCTTATAGTTTTATTAAAATTATATATGTTCATAGTTTAAACAAGTAAAATAAATAGGTATAGCAATGTTTATAATTAAAAAACAGAAGTATTTTGCCCATTTCCTCATTTCTTTCTCCTTAAAAGCAACTACTTGAATTATTTTAGTTTTCTCTTGGTATTAATTGGTATTTCTAAGTAATGTGCTTATAGTGCTCCTTGTTGATTAAAAAAAAAATTTAAACATTTTTATTGAGTCCCACTAGGAAGGACGAGAATTTAGCCCTGTTTCTATCTCCTGCTGCAACTACACGTGTACTCCTTCCACCCCCACCCTCTTTTTATGGTTATGTTGTAATTTCACTTAGATCCATATTCATCATTTATATTATTATGACTATGTGAACACTAGTCCCAACTGAGTCAGAAGTAAACTATGATTACTTTTCCTTCTATGTATTTTTTTTTGTTTTATCTGGAGTTATAATTATATTGAGTTTTTGTCTGTTAGACTTTCTCTGCAATTATGAGTAATTCATCTCCATCAGGGAAATCTTTAAGTCTTGGCCAGAGATTTAGTGCTAGTCTTCATTATTAATAGCAATCAACAGCTGCAAAATGACTAGTGTGCCTAAGGTTCTAGTATTAAAAAAACTGTGGCCAAATTTCATATTTTGCATATTTATGCACATATAGCACATGCACATATACAATATGTATGCTGAAATATATAAATATGTACACATATGTTACACATACAGGTAATGATCATTGGTATCTTGCAATAAGAGAAATTACTTGTATATATGTTCATTTTAATTATTACATAATTTTACTTGTAATTTCCCTCTATTTTCTATGTTTTTGTTTAATTCTTTATTAACTTTGGTCTTTGTATTAGTTTCCTATGGCTGTTATAACAAATTAGCTCAACTTAATGGCCTAAAAATGATTGAAATTTATTCTTTCACAGCTCTGGAGGCCAGAAGTAAAAAATCAGTTTCACTGAACCAAAATCAGGGTGTCAGGAATGCAATGCTTTGTCCACAGGATCTAGGGGAATATTTGTTCTTTGATTTTCCAGCGATTGGAGTCTGTTGGCATTCTTTTGCTTGTGACTGCACCACATCAATCTCCGCCTGTCTTCTTCACATTACTTTTTCTTCTTCTGTATGTTGAATTTCCCTCTATCTTTCTCTTATAAGGTCATTTGTGGTAGTATTTAGGGCCCATATGGATAATCCAGTTATATCTCCTCATCTCAAGATTATTAACTTAATATACTTGGGAAGGCACTTTTTTCTTATAAAGTAACATTTATAGGTTCCAGGTATCAGGACCTGGTACCTTTGGGTGTCCATTATTCTGCCCACTACAGCCCTCATGAGTTGAGGGTTGGTGAAGGGTTATGGTAACAACAGAGAAACAAAACAAACATAATGCATATTTCAGTTCCTAGACCAGTTGAAATATCCTCCTTAAGGACTGTAATAAATTTGGCTATAATAGATGTTTGGATTTGATGGGGCAATGAAGATTGTGAACCCCTGTTTTAAATTTGTTGCAATGGGAATGTTTTTGTTTTTTTGAGACAGACTTTCACTCTGTCACCTGGGTACAGTGCCATGGTGTCATAGCTCACAGCAACCTCAAACTCTTGGGCTCAAATGTGATCCTCGTGGTTCAGCTTCCTGAGTAGCTGGGACTATAGGGGCCCACCACAGTGCCTGGCTAGTTTTTCTATATTTGGTAGAGACAAGGTCTCACTCTTGCTCAGATTGGTCTCGAACTCCTGCACTCGAGTGATCTACCCTCCTTGGCCTCCCAGAGTGCTGGGATTATAGGCACGAGCCACCGTTCTGGCCACAGTGGGGATTTTGAATCCTTGGTCATATAGTATGGGGCATGAACACCTGCCATACTTAGTAAAAAATAAAAACAGCTATATTCAGGGCTCTGTTTGGTTTATATAACTTGGGTTACATATGTATTTCTTTTTGCATTGTGAATAACTCTATCTTGACCCTTTTAGCTGTTCTGCAGCTAAACAAATCTAGAAGTCCTCCTCTTGGCAGAACAAAGAGAGTAATTTATTTTGAGCTGATTTCTCTGGCTAGATGTATAGCAGACTTCTAGAAGCAAGGACAGTGTAGAGGTGATGTACTGTTTTTTAAACACACACACACAAACTGGGCTGGTAATGAAAGAGGTTTTTTTTTGCAGTTTTTGACCGGGGCTGGGTTTGAACCCACCACCTCTGGTATATGGGGCCAGCACCCTACTCCTTTGAGCCCCAGGCGCTGCCCAATGAAAGAGTTTTTATTACTAGCTTTTTATTAGTAAAAATCATCAAGTATTTGTTACTTCTATCTCTAAGTCATTGTCATCATTTCCCTTCAAGAGATAATTGATATCATTAAACTTTCAATGAATGAGTTAGTTAGAAATGGTCCTGGCTTTACCATAATTTCACTGAGTAGTGTGGGGATGTTTTTCCTCCACACCATACAGGGCATATCCTAGCAAATACAGAGTTTCTTTCTTTCCCCTAATGGGACATTGTTTGCAAATTTGTGAAATGTAAAATAGGTTGTACTTTTTTTTTTTGAGACGGAGCCTCAAGCTCTCCCCCTGGGTAGAGTGCCATGGCATCACAGCTCACAGCAACCTCCAACTCCTGGGCGCAAGCAAGTCTCCTGCCTCCGCCTCCCAAGTAGCTGGGACCACAGGCGCCCGCCACAACGCCTGGCCATTTTTTGGTTGCAGCCATCATTGTTGTTTGGCGGGCCCAGGCTGGGGATTCG
>CAUYQV010042214.1:0-20577 GCA_963574575.1 Galagoides demidoff
GGGACCACAGGCGTCTGCCACAACGCCCGGCCATTTTTTGGTTGCAGCCATCATTGTTGTTTGGCGGGCCCGGGCTGGGGATTCGAACCCGCCACCTTAGGTGTACGTGGCTGGCGCCTTAGCCGATTGAGCCACAGGCGCCGAGCCATCATCCACTCTTTCTTTGAAACTTTTGCCAATTTCATAATTATGTTTTCTGATGCTAAATTATATTGTGCTTTAGTGCTGCATCTCCGACAAGACAGTCTCAAAGAGTAAATGTTGGATAGCAAGTAAAGGTAAAGAATACCATTTTTGAATCATTTCAGGCAAAATGTAATTTTTGTGTTTTGTGGGAAACAACCTAAATTCTACTGTGAAAAGGCATTTTATTGAATGCTTCTGAGGAGGTCCAAAAAGCCATAGAAATTGTGATGTTCTCCCCGTACCCAGCCTCTACTTCAAAGTAAATTTGTTTGGCAGTGTCCCTTTTGTAACCTCGAATTTGGTCAAACTGGTGGCTGAAGTGGTACAAGCTAGCACACTCATATAGCTTGCTTTCTTAAATGCCTCTCATTCATAGTTTAGATACTACCCTCTGAGGTTTAACTTTTCCATTTCATATCTCAACTTTTCCCATCAGTTCCACCCCATTCATTAAAAAATAGACTTAAAGTGTATGTGTTCAATATATTTGTAACAATTTCAACCTGTTACACCTCTGGTTTGTGTTGGTATTCCAGAGTTGGATGGCCTCCACAGAGTTGACCGTGCAAATTCTCTTGATGCCAGTCACTGTTGCTTCCTCCTGGCTTAGAAATCTCTAAGAAGCACAAGTTCCTCTCAAGCCATTCAGTTAAATGCCTCGTTGCACTGTGTTTATCCAACACTGGTAATAATAAAGCTGCTATATCATACACGTAGTGGTTGCAAGCTGAATGATAAGCTTTTGTCTACCTACAGTTGTTATCAAACTATTTTGCAGTTTTGTTTTAGGTTTTAAATTATGGAAAACATGGTCTGAGGTGGCTTAGATTTTTTTCTCTGAAATTGGTATTAGTCTCAAGATAAGAGTTAACTTAAAATCACTGTTCAGATTTGATGAGACGTGGCTATAAGTTGTTTAGTGTTTGTATTCTTTTCTCAGGCTGCCATAACAAAATATGTGGCTTAAACAACAGAAGTTTATTTTCTTGTAATTTTAAAGGCTGGAGAGACCAAGATTATGATCAGATGGAGTTTAGTTTCCAGGGAAGGCTCTCTTCTTGGCTTTCAGACAGCCACCTTCTTGCTGTGTCTCACATGCACCAGCCCTGTCAGATTATAAGGCCCTACCCTCATGACTTCATTTACTCTTTATCACTTTTCCTAAAACTCCATCACCAAACTCCATCATATTTGTCATTAGAGTTTCAGCAATGAATTTGGGGTGCACACAGACATTCAGTCCATAACAATGTTCCTTTATAATTTTTTTTTCTCATTTGAGTAAATGTTCCTTTTTTTTTTTTTTTTGAGACAGTATCTCACTCTATTGCCCAGGCTAGAATGCTGTGGCCTCAGCCTAACTCACAGTAACCTCAAACTCCCAGATTCAAGCAATCCTCTTGCCTCAGCCTCTCAAGCAACTGGGACTATAGGTGCCCAGATTAATGCCTGGCTAATTTTTCTTTATTTTGAGACAGAGTCTCACTGTGTCACCCTTGATAGAGTGCCATGGCATCATAGCTCACAGCAACCTCAAACTCTTGGCCTTAAGTGATTCTCTTGCCTCACCCTCCCAAGTAGCTGGGACTATAGGCACCCACCACAATGCCTGGCTATTTTTTGATTGTAGTTGTCATTGTTGTTTGGCAGGTCAGGGCTGGGTTTGAACCAGCCAGCTCTGGTGTATGTGGCTGGCGTCCTAGCCACTGAGCTACAGGGCCGAGCCTAATTTTTCTATTTTTAGTAGAGACAGGGTTTCGCTCTTGCTCAGGCTGGTCTTGAACTCCTGAGCGCTAGCGATCCTTCCAGAGTGCTAGGATTATAGGTTTGAGCCACAGAGTCTAGCTGGAAATGTTTCTAACTTAAGTATAGATACTACTTTAACAATTCCTGTATTGGGAGCTCTTTACCTTCCTCCGTCTTTATCCCTGCAAAAGAAGAGCGTAAACTGGTGGAATTTTAAAAATTTTACCATCATCCACAGAAAGAAGTATGCTGTATCTTGTAACCTGTTAGATAACTACAAATACATAAAACTAAAACTAAGTTCCAAGAAGTGCTGCTCTTACTAGCTGTAATACTTACATACTCTAAATAGTTTCTGTTCTCTTCTGTTTGTGTTTTTTTTTCTAAGTTGGTCATAACCTAGTAAATTGATTTCACAGCCCACTAATGGATTGTAATTACAGTTTGAGAAAAAATGGTTTCAACAGTGTTTTTGCTGCTTGGATTGTAAGTAGGAACTCCTGATTGTTGTTGATGTGAGAATTTTTCCTCCTCTGGCTAGTGACATTCTCTAGGACCTTAGGCAGGTTTCCTAATCCTGGTCTTCTGTTATTTGTCAGTGGGCAGAACCAAAGTGGCCTGTAGAATATTTAATGAGATTTAGTATCTGGGCTCTTTGCCATTGTTAAACTGATAGGATTTCAGTGCCCCACTTAGAAAATGACCTGTTTCCTTTCAAATTTCATTGAGTAAATGCCACCATGTTTACCTTTTAGAAAAAATTATTCCCATTAATATTTTTGATAAATTTGTAGTTTTTCTTAACATGTATTTGTGTTATTAATTGGGCATTTGTTCAAACTAGCAATATGGGCTGGGTTCAGTGGATCATACCCTAGGAGGCTGAAGTGGGTGGATCACCTGAGCTCAGGAGTTTGAGACCAGCCTGAGCAAGAGTGAGACCCCCGTCTGTACTAAAAATAGACTAGCTAGGCGTTGTGGCAGGTGCCTTTAGTCCCAGCTACTTGGGAGGCTGAGGCAACTGGATTGCTCAAGCCCAAGAGTTTGAGATTGCTATCAACTGTGACTCCACAGCACTCTACCTAGGGTGACAGAGTGAGACTCAGTCTCAAAACAAACAAATTAGGAATACAGAAACCTTTGGGTGAAGGATAAAACACACACAGACAAATGAGACAAACCTTTCTTTCTTTTCTTTCTTCTTTTTTTTTTTTTTAAGAAACAGTGTCTCACTATGCCACCCTCCATAGAGTGCTGTGGCATCACAGCTCATAGCAACCTCTAGCTCTTGGGCTTAGGTGATTCTCTTGCCTCAGCCTCCCTCTTAACTGGGACTATAGGTGCCTGCCAGAAGGCCCAGCTATTTTTTTTTTGTTGCAGTTTGGCTGAGGCTGGGTTCGAACCCACCACCCTAGGTATATGGGGGCGGTGCCCTACTCACTGTGCCATAGGTGCCGCCTTTTTTTTTTTTTTTTTGAGACAGAGTCTCACTTCATCACCCCCAGTAGAATGCTGTGGTGTCATAGCTCACAGCAGCCTCAAACTCTTGGGCTCAAGCAATTCTCTTGCCTCAGCCTCCCGAGTAGCTGGGAATACAGGCGCCTGCCACAATGTCCAGCTATTTTTAGAGACAAGGTCTCACTCTAGCTCAGGCAATCCACCCACCTCGACCTCGCAGAGTGCTAGGATTACAGGCGTGAGCCACTGCACCCAGCCATGAGACAAACCTTTCCCCACTAAACTTCAAGCAGTTTCTTGGTCTACTCTTCCCGTGAAGGCATTAGGAAGTGTGAGCCGGACTTAGGCTAATTTTTGGTATCCTCTCAATGTGAACATGGTCTCAGTTTATTTCTCTTTTCGCTCATTTTGACCAGATGAAGTCATCTTTTTAGGTAAAAGTTCCTTTCTTAAAAGAAATATTTTTTAGGTATATAATATCTGATGCCAAGATAAAAACTTTCTTTCTGAAATTAATGTTCATTGAATTCAGTTCATTTATTTCATAAATTTAGTGGTAAATTCAAGGCATAGCCATTGTCTTTTAACATATGGTACATAACTCTCTGTCCCATTCCTCTCGCATATTAAATGCTTCTAGGCTGATAAATGTTAAATCCAGATTTCAGGGTCCATATTCCCCAATTGCATTATATTACCTAATGGGCTGCTGTGTAAGGGGGTCATATAAATATTCTTAGAATATGTTTTATCATACTTCTGACTGTCTTTACTTTCTCCTGCAATTCATTAACTAATCTGAGATTATATTTAATATAAGATCACTTAATTCTTATCTTGTTACCTTATGGAGTACAAAAGAGTAAAAAATGTAATTTGAAAAATCATTACCATTTAAAAAAAAATCTCTGATAAACAAACTCTTGTGCTGTATGTCAAACCCCCCCCCAAAAAAAATACTGGTCGTGATACTAAGATGACCCTTATTTAATTTGAAAGGATTGAGAAGATAGTATATTAGAAATACAGCAGATGTTTGACTTTTAGTAAATTCTGTATAGTTTTTCTGAATGAGATTCCTTCTGCTTCATGAATTTAGGAAAAGGAGATAGACTACTGAGGGAAAAATGAGTTACCCTATTAGAGTAGGATACAGGCAGCCATGTTTCCAAGCATTATCTGAGTACCCAGCAAAACCCAGAACATCTACTAGGAATATTTATATCCCAGCTTCCTACCCAGGACCATATAGATTGATTTCAAAGCCCATGTCCAGCATAATTAAAACCTTTCTCTACTTGATACAATATTTAGCCTTTTCTGGCACTTAGTTCTTCTTATATACAGTGATTTTTTTTTCTTTAGCTGCACATTTAGAAATAAATCTGAGAGTTCTCTTTTTTTTTTTTTTGAGAGAGAGAGTCTCACTCTGTAGAGCCCTGGGTAGAGTGCCACTGCATAGTCACAGCAACATCAACTCTTGGGCTGAAGTAATCCACTTGCCTCAGCCTCCTGAGTAGCTGGGACTACAGGCGCCTGCCACAACACCCAGTTACTTTTTCTATTTTTTTTTTTTTTTAGTAGAGATGGGTCTACTCTCTTTGCGCAGACTAGTCTTAATCTCCTGAGCTCAAGCAATCCTCCTGTCTCAGCCTCCCAGAGTGGTAGGATTATAGGAGCCACCGTGCCTAGACAATATGAGAGTTATTTACAGAAAGCCTAAGAAAATCTGAGACTGAAACATTTGCATCTGTTTATGCATTTTCTTTCCACACCAAGTATGTACATACCCAGCATATTTTATTTCTTAAGAAAATAACTTTGCCTTAGTAGTTTTAACATGGAGGAGCTAATATCAGATAGACAAAAGCTTCTCATTTAATTGAAAGATAATATTACTTACAGTATGAGCTAGCTGTGTGGTGAAATAAACTTTCTCCATGTTTGGGTCTCCAGGCATACAAGACTATAAAAGATGACCAAAAAAGATATAATGAAAGAATATCAGGGTTAGGGCTGACACCAGAAGAGAAACAGAAAAGGGCTGCATTATCTGGTGAGTATTCTCTTATTTCTTGCTACGATTTGAAACTCAGAAAGGGAAAGTTACAGTTTGGTGCTGTGATTTATGGATATCTTATAGAATTCATGATAGTGTGAGATTATATATTTCCAGAAAGTATAGTATTACCCTAGAACTGAAGGGATTTGTTAAAAAGTGGCTGGAATTTGGGTTTAGGAATAAAATTAATAACAATTATTTTTGGTCGATTTTCTTTTTTTTTTTTTTAATATTCCGTTAAGTGATTTTATTTATTTGTTTGCAGTTTTTGGCCAGGGTTAGGTTTGAACTGGCCACCTCCTGCATATGGGGCCAGCGCCCTACCCTTTTGAGCCACAGGTGCTGCCCCCGCTCGATTTTCTTTTTTTTTTTTTTTGAGACAGAGCCTCAAGCTATCCCCCTGGTTAGAGTGCCATGGCATCACAGCTCATAGTAACCTCCAACTCCTGGGCTCAAGCGAGTCTCCTGTCTCAGCCTCCCAAGTAGCTGGGACCACAGGCGCCAGCCACAACGCCCAGCCATGTTTTGGTTGCAGCCATCATTGTTGTTTGGCGGACCCGGGCTGGGGATTCGAACCCGCCACCTTAGGTGTACATGGCTGGCACCTTAGCCGATTGAGCCACAGGCACCGAGCCTTGATTTTCTTTTAATATTAGACTCCTAAAAGGCAACCTTGATGAGGAAAACTATTGGAAAAGAGATGAAAGCCATTTTTTCAATGAGGAAATTCTTTTGGTCTGTTTTGTTCTCCTTTTGAATCTTTGGAGTTTCAAGTTGTTGAAGATATGTTTGTTTTTCTAAAGCATGTAGCCCTAGGCATCACTTCCATCCTATATGATTAACTTGATTTTTCAGAGAAGATTGTTTTAATCCTTTAATAAGCCCCATACTTCTGGGTGGGCGATTTGTGTTGCTTTCTTCAATAGCACCTCCTTATTCTTCATCATTATATAGTAATCTTTAGTTGACCTCCTGAATTTCCCCGTTTTGTTGGTAACAAAAGGAGAAACTGAACTTGTCATCTTCCTGGTCACTAGGAAATTGACGGGAAGGGTAGAGGCCTTCCAGTATATACTTTCTAATGTATTTTAGAAATACAGTAAAACCTCTGTAAGTTGACCACCCAAGGAACTGTAATAAACTGGTCAACATACAAGGTGGTCACCATAAGGAACTAGGCCTACTGTACTAATATGTACATGTGGTGAATGTCTGGTGTATGAAAATTAGATCAACTTAAGGAGATGGTCAACTATGGAGGCTCTGCTGTAACTAAATATTTAAGCTAGGTATTAATGCTGGTATAAACCTTATGAATAAATGACATTGATGAAATCATTTACTTTTTTTATAATTTTTCAATTGTGACATGAAAAGGATACTTGCTTTTCCTCTCCAACCAGGATGCTGCAAAGTTATAAAGATTAGCTTAGGTGCTGTATTTTATCAGCTTTATGTGAAGGGTTGAGACAAGTGCAAGGTGATTCTTTTTTTTTTAATAGTGGCAAGGAGTCACCTAAGACTTCAAGAAGATTCATCCTGTCTGATCTATTGCTTACAGCTCTAGAAGGAGAGCCAGGTCCTCAAGTCAGGGTACCAAGCCATGTTCCCTTCCTACTAATCGGTGGAGGCACTGCTGCTTTTGCTGCAGCTAGATCCATCCGGGCTCGGGATCCTGGGGCCAGGGTAAGGTGTATATTCTTTTGCTTGGCACAGCGGGTATGATTGGCAAGCACTTAGCCAATACGAACACTCAGACATTTGCCTCTTAAATGATTTGGCTGTATGTATCACTATTTTTGTGTCTCAAGGTACTGATTGTATCTGAAGATCCTGAGCTGCCATATATGCGACCTCCTCTTTCAAAAGAATTGTGGTTTTCAGATGATCCAAATGTCACAAAAACACTGCGATTCAAACAGTGGAATGGAAAAGAGAGAAGGTATGTTCACTTACGTAAAATAGGCCTAACAACTTTAACTAAGTATAGGGTAGGTTAAGATTTTGCTAATGACCATGACTTGTCTGTCCACTGGAGTCCACTATGATGCATACTTGGTATAGCTTAGAGGTAATAGACTACAAAGGGCAAGAGTCCTGAATTCTGTTACCAGGTCCATCAACAATTGATGGTGTCATGTTGGCCCCTGAAATACTAATGCTCCTATTTCTGGAACCTTTAAGTTACACTTCCCTGGTGAAGATCAGCTTGGCCTGTATTGTCACTTCTTTGGTGAAAATCATCTTAGCCTGTGTTGTCACTTCTTTATACTTGACTAGGCGTGTCCCATAAAAGCAAAAGAAAAGAAAGGGTATAATGGCACGTTCTTTGACATTCTAGCAGGCATTCAAAACTGTGGGAATAGAGTGGGAAGACTGTAAGGAAGAGCCTCTTTATTAGAATATTTGCACAAGAGACTTGAAAACACAGATCCAAAAGCCTTTTCTACAGAACTCTTTAGATCTCAACTCTAGTACCATGTTTTTTTGAGTTCAAATTCTTTTTCTTATTAGTGATTCCTTTCATACTGGACTAAATTTTATAATCCTCCCCTCCGTCATACCCACTGTCAAGTTTCATGACAGTTTCAAGCAGGATGCATACTTCCCATTAAGTTAACTACCCCTTAATTAATATATTATAGTTAATTAACCGGTTGAGGCAGAATCCTCAGGAACTAGAGCTGGTTCATTGACTAGCATCTTTCTGGACAACCCATTTTAGTAGATGTGTGAATACCTAGCTCCTTGGGTATTCCTCTTGTTCTTACTTTGAAATAAATCTAAATCTAGAATAAGGGTTCTTAACCTCAGCACTGTTGATATTTGGAGCCAAGGTAATTCTTTGCTATAGGTGAGTTGCCATCCTGTGCATCTTGGGATGTTTAGCAGCATCCTTGCCTAGATACCAGTAACGTCCCTTCCCAAGTTGTTATAACCAAAAATGTTTCCAGATATTGCCACACATCCTCTGGGGGTCCCATTTGATAACTGGATCTGGAATACCTCTGTATAAGCCAGTCATGACCAAGATTTAGTGGCCTTGTACACTTACTTTGAAAAATGTTCCTGGGCTTAGTGTCTGTGGCTCAAGTGGCTAAGGTGCCAGCCACATACACCTAAGGTGGGTTTGAATCCAGCCCAGGCCCACCAAACACCATTGATGGCTGCAACCAAAAAATAGCCAGGCATTGTGGCAGGTGCCTGTGGTCCCAGCTACTTGGAGGTGGAGGCAGGAGACTTGCTTGAGCCCAGGAGTTGGAGGTTGCTGTGAGCTGTGATGCCACAGCCCTCTACCCAGGGTGATAGCTTGAGGCTCTATCTCAAAAAAAAGAAAAGAAAAGAAAAATGTTCCTGAAAGTTTTTCTTTCTTTTTTTTTTTTTTCAAGACAGAGTCTCACTTTGTTGCCCTTGTTGGAATGCTGTGCCTCATCATAGTTCACAGCAAACTCTTGGGCTCAAGTGATTGATTCTCTTGCCTCAGCCTCCCAAGTAGCTGGGACTACAGGCACCTGCCACAATACCCGGCTATTTTTAGAGACGAGGTCTCCCTCTGCCTCAAGGCTGGTCTTGAACATGTGAGCTCAGGCAATCCACCTGCCTCAGCCTCCCAAAGTGCTGGGATTACAGGTATGAGCCATCATGCCCAGCCCATCTGAAAGTTTTTCGTAGTGGAAACAATTTTATTAAAGCCATGGAAGAATCATATTGCAGTTCCACGTGCTTATAACATTGTCCTCCTTTTCTTTATACAGCATATACTTCCAGCCACCTTCTTTCTATGTCTCTGCTCAAGACCTGCCTCATATTGAAAATGGCGGTGTGGCTGTCCTCACTGGAAAGAAGGTAAACTAGTAGGCTATTTGCATGGTCAGGTTCTGCATATGTGCCCCCAGCAAATACGGTGACATGTTTTTCCACTATTGTCTAAGTCCGTCCTGCTATTGTAGTTCATCAAAGAAGGATTGAGTCACATTAAGTTTAATATTGCTGAATGTGTCTTTCTAGGGAAAGCACCAGTATTAGAACCTAGGGTAACATGCCAACTAAACTTCCCAGGGAAGTCATATCATGGGGACCATCACCCTAAAAGCTGTTAACTCTCTTATTTGTGCATCTGCCCTTCCTCTTTCTCTTTTTTCCACACTAACTTTTCTCTGTGATTACTAATAACCAATGATTTACAAATGTATATTATTCAGGATCAAGTGATCCAGGCATAACTTGGCCCGGAAAACACTGTTAGACTTCACAAAAGTGAATGCCTAAGTAATAGGGACAGTTATTGGAGGGCATTTTGGGGGTCCTTGGAGGGTTTTGTTTTGTTGTATTATGTTTTGTTTTTGTTAATGGGGGGTACTAGAGTGTGTTTTTAACTAATGGCAGTGTTTTAGTAGAGAAGGAGGAGTTTTCTGAAGTTAGCAAAACCTAGAATAGGTGGAATCCAGAGCATAAGTTGAGAGATTGACCTTTGGTAGGGATAGGCCCACTTCTCCTACAAGGGGACATTAGGCAAAGAAGATGAATATGTGTGTGTAGCTAAACTGGTAATGAGACATTATGTATTAAGTGTCCCCTATGTGCAAATAACAGGCCCTACCTTTAGGGACTAACAGTATAGGCAGAAACATGAACAAGGAATCATAAAACATACATGTATAGTAAGAGAGACATGCAGGATGTGTGCTGGGAATTACAGGGAAGCCTGCCCATTAGAGTGATGGTTTTGGGGAAGGCTTCCTGGAAGAGAAAGTCTTACAGAATGGGAATGGAGAACCATTCAAGTAAAAAAGAATAGCACAACCTCAGCGCCCATACCTCAGTGGTTATTGTGCTGGCCACATACACTGGGGCTGGCAGGTTCAAAACCAGCCTGGGCCTGCTAAACAACAATGACAACTGCAACAACAACAAAAAAATAGACAGGTGTTGTGTTGGACGCCTGAAGTCCCAGCTACTTGGGAGGCTGAGGCAAGAGAATTACTTAATCCCAAGAGTTTGAGGTTGCTGTAAGCTGTGACGCCATGGTGCTCTATTGAGGACAACATGGTGAGATTCTGTCTCAAAAAAAAAAAACGAACAGCATAAGCAAAAACACAGGTTATAAAAAGCATGTTTGGTGCTAGGAAATACAGCTAGCTAGTTACAGATAGAGGTGTTAGGTACGAGTTAGAGAGTGGCAAGAAATGAAACTGAGGTTATGCAGGGGCTTGAATTGCAGTGGGCTTTGTCATGTGCAAAAGCTTGAGCTTCATCTGCAAGAGATGCAGACTGTGGGCTGAGTTTTGGGCGACTGAATTTTAAATAATCACTAGGGGCTGTTAAGAGGATGGATTTCAAAGGGAAAGACTACAGATAGAGTATTTAGAAGATTACAGTAATTTAGGTAAGAGATGATGAAAGCCCAAATTAGAATAGTAGTGGTAATAATGATGATGATGAAAAAAGTAAGAGTTAAAATTTATGTAGTACCTATTCTAACCTTATAAACACACTTTTGAAATGTTTTTTGTATACTATCTCATTTCATCCTGTTAATAATCTTATGAAGCAGTACGATTATTTCCATTATATAGTGAAAGAGATTGAGTTTTTTTTTTTTTTTTTGAGACAAAGCCGCAAGCTGTCGCCCTGGATAAAGTGCTGTGCCATCATAGCTCACGGCAACCTCCATCTCCTGGGCTCAAGCGATTCTCCTGCCTCCACATCCCAAGTAGCTGGGACTACAGGCACCCACCACAGCGCCCAGCTATTTTTTGGTTGCAGCCATCATTGTTGTTTGGCGGGCCCAGGCTGGATTCGAATCCGCCAGCTCAGGTGTACATGGCTGGTGCCTTAGCCGCTTGAGCCACAGGTGCTGGGCCGAGAGATTGAGTTTTTTAATTAAATAAATAAATGGTAAATAACTTTTCTAAACCCACACAGCTAATAAGTAATGGAAACAGAATTTGAGCCCAGGTAGAATTAGAACCCAGACGTTCTGATCCCAAAGCCCAAGCTCTTAGTAACATCACTCACTATTACTTCCTGATAGAAAGGTGATGTATTACTTCCTGATAGAAAGGTGATGAAGGTTTGGCACCTGTAGCTCAGCGGCTAGGGCACCAGCCACATACACTGGAGCTGGCAGGTTTGAACCCAGCCTGTGCCTGCCAAACAATGACAACTATAACCAAAAAAAATAGCCAGGCATTTGTAGCAGGCAACTGTAGTCCTAGCTCCTAGGGAGGCTGAGGCAAGAGAATCACTTAAGCTCAAGAGCTAGAGGTTGCTGTGAACTGTGATGCCACGGTACTCTATTAAAGGCAACATAGTGAGACTCTTTCAAAAAAGAAAAAAAATAAAGGTGATGAAAAGTAGGGAACAGACTTCAGACATGCTTAGGGGGCAAACTTGAAAGTTTGGTTGGAACTTTGGTGGGTTGGTTGAAGCTGGAAAGTGAAGGGAAAGAAGGCAAAAATGACTTTCTAATTTCTGTCTTGTGTGTCTGAGTGATGGTGATATACCCCCAACTGAGAAAGACTTTGCAAGAAGAAAAGCTAATTTAAGGAAAAAGATAAAAATTCAGTTTGGGACCATTAAATCTGAAATGGAATGTCTGCGAAGGTATCTTCTAGGCAGTTAGATATTTGACTGTGAAACTCAGGGGGATCTGGGTTCAGACGGAGATTCAGGAATCATCTGCATGTGTATGTAGAACCATGAGAGTGGGTGAGGCATCCCAGGAAGAACTAACCCAGTGAGAAGAGGAGTAAGGCAAGACTAGAACCCTGGGGAACTCCAAATTTTAGGAGGCAGGCTTAGGAAGAAGAATCTACGAAGGAAACTAGGAAAGAACTTAAAGAGCAGTATGAGGAAAACTCAGGACAGGAGCCAGAGTTGTAGGGAGTTTCAGTAAAGAGGATGTGCTCCACAGCATTACTGTGGCAGAGAAATCTGGTATGAAAAGAATTGTAGGCTCGGTGCCTGTGGCTCAATTGTCTAAGGCGCCAGCCACATAACACCTAAGGTGGCGAGTTTGAATCCCCAGCCCGGGCCCGCCAAACAACAATGATGGCTGCAACCAAAAAATGGCCGGGCGTTGTGGTGGGCGCCTATGGTCTCAGCTACTTGGGAGGCTGAGGCAGGAGACTTTCTCTTGAGCCCAGGAATTGGAGGTTGCTATGAGCTATGATGCCATGGCACTCTATCCAGGGGGATAGCTTGAGGCTCCGTCTCAAAAAAAAAAAGAATTGTAAAAGGTCCCATTTAGGGCCGGCCCCTGTGGCTCAAAGGAGTGGGGTGCTGACCCCATATGCCGGAAGTGTTAGGTTCAGACCTAACTGTAAAAAAAAAAAAAAAAAAAAAAAGGTCCCATTTAGATTTGGCAGATAAGACACCATAGAACAGAAAGGACACCTCATCCTGGAAGCTGGAAGAAAGGAAGTAAAGGTAAATACAAAGTTTTTGTTCAAGGAATCAAGGAGGTAGGAAATCTCATGGGAAGTTAAGGGAGATCACATCTAATGGCTTCACTCGCTTTCACAATAAAATAAGATATAAGGTGGTTATCTGAGGGTGAAGAGTGTAGAGGTTAGGTAGCAGCAATGGACTGAAGAGGGAGCTTACCAAGGATACATCAAAAGGGGCTGAAGCAGCAACTCCTCAGTTTCTGTCATTGCCCCTGGCAAGCTTTACCCAACCAAACATGACTAGATTAGGTGCACGTCTCATATTTTCCTGGTGCTATTGCACTGGCTCATATCACATTCATTACTCTTGATCATTGCTTGTTAAGTTGTCTGTCTTGACTACTAATTTCTGAAGGCAGAGAGGATATCTGTTTTTCTCAGTTGTGTCCCCAGAACTTAGCACAGCAGTTGATACATAGTAGGTGCTTAATAAATATTTCTTGAATGAATGACCTCAGCTGGTAGGAAGTGGAGCAGAGACTGAAATGTTCATCTCTCTGACTCCAAAGCTCAAGCCCTTAACCATAGAAGAATTAGGGTACAAGGAAATTAAAAATGCTAACAAGAGAGCAGTTTGGAAGATCTGCTATTGGTCCAGATTGGTTAGAATGGAATAGCCAACCAGGTAAACCAAGAAAACTGAAAGCAAGTATAGAGAACAGACTGAGAAAAAGCTGAAAGAATGGAAAATTATGACTAAGGAATAGAAGAACTGAGGCAGAAGGAGTATAACAAAGGAGATAACAGAATTCTAGATGTGGCTCAGAGGAAAAGTATGAACCAGGTTCCAAGTCTTCAGTAAATGAGGAGTGGTCAGTAGATGACTCAAAACAGTGATTTATCCAGGAGCGGTGGCTCATGCCTGTAATCCTAGCAGTCTGGGAGGCTGAGGCTGGTGGGTTGCCTGACATCAAGGGTTCAAGACCAGCAAGAACAAGGCCCCTGTCTCTAAAAATAACCAGGCCAATGTTGTGGTGAGCCCCTGTAGTCTCAGCTACTCAGGAGACTGAGGCAAGAGACTCGATTGAGCTCAAGAGTTTGAGGTTGCTGTGAGCTATGATGCCCCAGCACTCTACTAAGAGTGACAAAGTGAGACTCTGTCTCAAAAAAAAATAGCAAACAAACAAACAAAATAGTGATTTATAGAACCATAGGTTGGTGCCTTCAGAAGAGAAAGAAGAACTAGCAGTAACCTCAAAAAGCCTACAGAATGCCAATACCTCCTCCTGGCCTTGTAGTGTAAAGTGTGGGTAAATGAACAGTCAATACTTATAAGCTATGCTTGAGAGAGAGGCAAGTCTTAGTGAAGGTTAGAAATTAGACAAAGCAAACGAAGTGCAGTGGCATGCTCCTGTAATCCCAGCTACTCAGGTGTCTGAGCAGAAGGATCACCTGAGGCCAACCTGGGCAACACAGTGAGGCCTCATCTCAAAAAAAGGAGAACTTGGAGAAGGCATTGTGTAAAAGTGTTGTAGATGTAGGAAAATTGTTAACAAAGTAATAAATTCCCAACAACCAAATAGAAAAGGCTATTTTTTGGCTCGGCGCCTGTGGCTCAAGTGGCTAAGGCGCCAGCCACATACACCTAAGGTGGCGGGTTCGAATCCAGCCCGGGCTGCCAAACAATGATGGCTACAACCAAAAAAAAAAAAAAATAGCCGGGCATTGTGGCGGGTGCCTGTGGTCCCAGCTACTTGAGAGGCTGAGGCAGGAGACTCGCTTGAGCCCAGGAGTTGGAGGTTGCTGTGAGCTGTGATGCCATGGCACTCTACTCAGGGGGACAGCTTGAGGCTCTGTCTCAAAAAAAAAAAAAAAATAAAGAAAGAAAGAAAAGGCTATTTCTTATCCGGGAGTTGTGGCAGGTGCCTGTAGTCCCAGCTACTTGGGAGGCTGATGCAAAAGAATCACTTAAGTCCAAGAGGTTGCTATAAACTGTGATGCTGCAGCACTCTACTGAGGACAACATAGTGAGACTCTGTCTCATTTAAAAGGAAAAAAAAAGTACTATTTCTGTTCTCCATTTCTACAGATCAGGCAGGAATTTTAGGAGCGTTATGACTTGCTCTAATTTTGGTTACTTAGAAACCTGTGACCATTTGAAGAAACTGGCTACCAGAAACTATTGTTCTGATTACTTGGAAATGTTTTCTTAAGGATCACTTTAGGTCAAAAACTAATTTTTCTCATTAGGCCAACAGCTAAGAAATAGATCTGGAGGATTTTGTGGGGGAGGAGATGCTGGAAATGTTCTGGAATTAGGTAATAGTGAAGGTTGTACAACCTTGTGACTATGAATTATACACTTTAAAATGGTGAATTTTATGTGATATAAATTATATCTCAATAAGTTTTGTTCAAAGCTAATTCATTTCGGGCAGTGCCTGTAGTTCAGTGGGTAGGGCATTGGCTAGCAGGTTCGAACCCAGCCTGGGCCAGCTAAACAACAGTGACAACTGTAACAACAACCAGAAAAGATAGCTGGGCTTTGTAGCAGGCGCCTGCAGTCCTAGCTACTTGGGAGGCTGGAGTAAGAGAATTGCTTGAGCCCAAGAGTTTGAGGTTGCTGTGAGCCATGACATCACAGCACGCTACCCAGGGCAACAGCTTGAGACTTTGTCTCAAAAAAAAAAAAAAGCTAATTAATCTCTATCTTTTTTGTGTATGTGTATGACTTTACCAGGTAGTACAGCTGGATGTGAGAGACAGCATGGTGAAACTTAATGATGGCTCTCAAATTACCTATGAAAAGTGCTTGATTGCAACAGGTGAGCATTTCTGGAGATGGCTTTCTTCCCTGATACAGCTCATTGAAGTTTCAGAGTCCAGCCTTCTCTATAGAAGGCATTACTACTTAATCTTAAAAAAACTGGAACCTAGAGTCTGAAGTAAGTCTCTCCTCTCAGTGCAAAACCTGGCTAAGTCCAAGCATCTTGGATCTCCAGCCCTTCTGGATTATCCTTGTCGTTCCTCCCAGTAAAGGCTTGAAGAAGTTGCCCTTTTTTTGTCTCCCTACTTAGCCTTCATCCTGTGCCGTATGCCCTGAAAATGATATAGCTTCATGGCTTCATTGCCAGTTCCAATCAAGAGGAGACTGAGGCAGTTGATTAAACCCATGGAACCATGCTAACTGGTAAATCCTCTGAGAAACAAGAAGAGAACATGGAGAACAAAAGTGAGACCTATTGGCCAGCTAGGGAGAGGGCAGACTCCTTGAGGAGAGACTGTTCTCAAAGGAAATAGATAAAAAGCCTGCCCTGAGGGGAGATGAAAACAAAGCCTTATCCTGTTGTTTTTGCTGTAGCACCAGCAGGGAGCACACACACTCCGTAGCCTAAGTGAAGAGAGCTCCACCTAGGCGGGGCATCTGGCTAGCTCTAGCTGGTGGGGCTAAAGGGTTTTCCGCTTCTTATTTCCAGGAGGCACTCCAAGAAGTCTGTCTGCCATTGATAGGGCTGGAGCAGAAGTGAAGAGCAGAACAACACTTTTCAGAAAGGTATTGTCTGCTTTACTGTTTTCCGTGTGTTGTTTTTGAAAAAGTAGTATAATCTTGTGGTGCCCAAGTACCCACCCGGGAATTGGGAGATCTAAGTTCTATTTATGGCTCTTCTTCAGTTTTGTTATCTGGCTTTGAGCAGGTCACTTCCTCTCTCTGCGCTTCAAATACCTCACTCAAGGGTTTTAAACTCCTAAGAGAAAAAATAACACATAATAGCTCGGTACCTGTGGCTCAAGCGGCTAAGGTGCTGGCTGAGGTGCCAGCCACATACACCTGAGCTGGTGGGTTTGAATCCAGCCCTGGCCGGGCAAAAATGATGGCTGCAACCAAAAAAAAAAAAAATACCCGGGCGTTGTGGCAAACAACAATGATGGCTGCAACAACAACAACAAAAACACCCAGGCATTGTGGCAGGTGCCTATAGTCCCAGCTACTTGGGAGGCAGAGGCAGGAGAATTGCTTGAGCCCAGGAGATGGAGGTTGCTGTGAGCTGTGATGCCACAGCACTCTACCCAGGGCAACAGCTTGAGGCTCTGTCTCAAAAAAAAAAAGTACACATAGTATTTTTATTGCTTGCTATAATTCCTTTTGATTATTCTTCCCATAGTTTTTTCCTGATGCATTTGGTTTGTTGGAACCCCTTATAGCCTCCTCATATTTTTCACTGCAAGTGCTATGTGAAGACTTTGGGGGCTCAGCGCCTGTGGCTCAATCGGCTAAGGCGCCAGCCACGTACACCTAAGGTGGCGGGTTCGAATCCCCAGCCTGGGCCCGCCAAACAACAATGATGGCTGCAACCAAAAAATGACCGGGCGTTGTGGCGGGCGCCTGTGGTCCCAGCTACTTGGGAAGCGGAGGCAGGAGACTCGCTTGAGCCCAGGAGTTGGAGGTTGCTATGAGCTGTGATGCCATGGCACTCTACCCAGGGGGATAGCTTGAGGCTCTGTCTAAAAAAAAAAAAAGTGGAGTTATACAGTATCCTTTTTTCATATCTGAATGTTTAACTTTCAGTTCAGGTAAACTATTCAGTTCAGTAGCATTAAACACATTCAGATTGTGTATCATCACTGTTGTCTATCCACAGAACATTTTCCATCTTGTGAAACTGAAACAGTATACCCATTAAATGTTAACTCCTCATTCTCCTCTCTTCCTGTCCCCTAGCAACCATCATTTTACTTTTTATCTCTGTGAATTTGACTGCTCTAAATACAATTTCCCTTTTTGTGTCTGGCTTAGTTTAATGTCTTCAAGGGTCATCCATGTTGTAGGATGTGCTAGAATTTCCTTCCTTTTCAAAGCTAAATAATATTCCCTTTTATGTATAAATCATATTTTGTTTATCTAACATCCATTGATATATACTTGAGTTGCTTCTACCTTTTTAATCTTGCATGTAGATATTTGATCCTTTTTAAACAAATTTTAAATGTTTTTTTAATTGACATGTAGTATTTGTACATATGTATAAATTCAGCATAGACTGGTCCATATATGTGTACATAAACATAACATAAAATAGAACCCCACTGGAACACTTGCCAATTAACAGAAAACCAATTTCCCCTTTCCCAAAATATTTCAAAATTTCGAGTTCTCATTTACTTTTCAGTGGAACTGGTCTCTTGTGGCTAGAGATGCTGGAATTCTCTCCCATTTTTACTGAACAGAAAGTAATATTTTTTTCTTTTTGTTGCAAAAAAAGGAACAGTGACTTTGTTTTCTCCAGTCACCCCTCCACCAAAACCAATGGTTAAAATACTGTAGCTTGTATCTTTTTTTTTTTTTTTTTTTTTAAGACAGAGTCTCACTTTGTCACCCTGAGTAGAGTGTCGTGGCATCATAGCTCACAGCAACCTCAAACTCTTGGGCTCAAGTGATCCTCTTGCCTTAACCTCCCAAGTAGCTAGGACTACTCATGGTTTAGCCTGTGGGTCATGGACTATTAACACACCTTGCCACCTCTAAACGTAGATTTTTTTCTCTCCCCATATGTTCTGATGGGGGTAGATTCTCTCTTGTGTTTCCCTTAGGAATGGAATAAATTTATTCTTTTTTTTTTTTGAGACAGAACCTCAAGCTGTCACCCTGGGTAGAGTGGCATGGCATCATAGCTCACAGCAACCTTCAACTCCTGGGCTCAAGCGAGTCTTCTGACTCAGCCTCCCAAGTAGCTGGGACCATAGGCACCTGCCACAATGCCCGGCTATTTTTTGGTTGCAGCTGTCATTGTTTTGGTGGGCCCAGGCTGGATTCAAACCCACCACCTTAGGTGTATGCGGCTGGCGCCTTAGCCACTTGAGCCATAGGTGCTGAGCTGGAATAAATTTATTCTAAAATGACCTTTCATGGAAAGAAGTAAGGGAGAGAGAAGCCTCAGTATACATCTAAATTATATAGAGGCGCCAGCCATAAGGCCTAGCTATTTTTAGAGACAGGGTCTCACTCTTGCTCAGGCTGGTCTCAAACTCATGAGCTCAAGCAATCCACCTGCCTCAGTCTCCCAGAGTGCTACAATTACAAGCACACACCACCGTGCCTGGCCAGTAGCCTCTATCTTAACAATCCAGCCCTACCTGCTCACTTTCTCTGCCCAGCATTGTCTGTGGAGAATTAAAATACCCTTCTGCAGGAATCTGCCAGCTGTGGAGGGACAGAGTCCAGGTGCCAGGCTAGCTCCCTCTAATCTCATGAACTGTGACAACCTTTGGACACTTAACTCTTTACCCCAAACATGTTTTTTAGCTAAGAAAAGAGAGTAGATTTTCTTTGGGAATTAAAAACAATTATCTTTAGGGATATAAAGTAGAACTCCAAGCTCACCAGAGTCCTCTAAAGTTCACCAAAAAGCTAACTTATTTCAGCTCTCATGAGGCCAATAATTTTACTTGACAAAGATATTTGGCAAGAAAATGATTCCACAACAAATTTGAAGGTACTTAGAAAATTGAAAAAAGTAGCAATTTAAAATAATATGGCTTAATTCCTAAGAACTTATTTCATTTTTTTTGTTACTCATCTAGAAGGTTAAGAATGTGGCTAACAGCAGTGTCTGATGAGGTGTTATAGAGCCTCCAAAGTGTTTCTAAATTCCTAGTGCAGTCATCCTCCCTCCCATTCCTATTTAAAGAAAAGGAAAAAATGTAAACCCAAATGATCAGAATAAGATGCTTTGACTCCAACGATTTACACAAAAGCTTTGTGCTGAGTTGTCTTGTTCTAACCAAGCATGATGGTATCAAACACAAAGGACATAGCAAAGGAAAGATGCTCCCATCTCATCCTGAAAATAAATACTGGTAATACCCTACGCACACACTTTAGGACCAACTCATGTTATGATGCTGAGACCAACTTAAAAATAAATTAGAAGTGTTGAGGTTTCTTTCTCCCTTCTTTCCATGAAAAGTCATTTTAGAATAAATGTATTCCATTGCTGAGGGAAACACAAGAGAGTTTCTCTCACCATCAGAATATACGGAGAGCGAAAAAATATACATCTAGAGGTGGCAAGATGTGTTAACAGTTCATGACCCACAGGCTAAACTATGAGTAGGATGTAGTTTTACATAACTGGGCAACCATGGGATAAACCATGGGTTGGATGTAGTTTCAAAATAGTGACTAGTTATCACCCAAATGAACCACTAAAAAAATTTACATTACTTAAAAACATAAAAATAAAAATCTTAAATTTAAGGCATGAAATGATAAAAATCCTCAAAGAAAGAATAGGAAAAACACTGGAAGATGTTGGCCTGGGGAAAGACTGTATGAAGACTGCCATGGCAGTAGCAACAACAGCAATAATAAACAAATAGGATTTAATTAAACTGGAAAGCTTCTGTACAGCCAAGGAGACAACAACCAAAGCAGATAGACAGCCTACCCAATGGGAAGGGATATTTGCATATTTTGAATCAGGCGAAAGCTTAATAACTAGGATCTATAAAGAACTTAAATCAATCCATAAGAAAAAAACCAACAGTCCCCATATATCAATGGGGAAGAGAGATGAGCAGAACCTTCCTTAAAGAAGACAGACAGATGGCTAGCAAACACATGAAAAAATGATTATCATCCCTAATTATTAGAGAAATGCACATTAAAACCAACCTGAGATATCATCTAACCCCAGCAAGAATGGCCCATATCACAAAATCTCAAAACTGCAGATG
>CAUYQV010042217.1:0-12544 GCA_963574575.1 Galagoides demidoff
TTAAAAAGTATTTTTATAATTATGCTGCAGTATAGTTTCTAGATAACAGGTGGTGCTGTGAGTGGTCCCTGCGCTGATACCAAAAATAGAAAGGAAAAAAAGAAAAAAGAAAAAAAAGTATATATATATCAAAGTATAATCTTTGCTGGCAGGATGCCCAGATTCTCCCTACAACAGTTCCCTCAAAGTGTTGGGCATCTTGGTTTAGTTTCAGATGCCAGATGGCTATCTGCAGATCAGATTTTGAGATCTCCGCACTTCTGGGGAAGGTGTTATGGAGACGCCATTTTGGAGGTTTTACATTACATCTGGTTCCTAGCGGCCGCCTGCTCCTATCTGTCCTCTAAACTTGGGACACAAGTTCACACTTCGCCAGACTTTCATGCAACTCCTAATTTCCCCTCCAACAGAAAACCGTTGTGGTCCGAGGGAAAAGAGCTTGGGTGCCCCTTGCACGGTCTGTATTCCAGTGGGGGAGGGGCTGCTGCGCTGCCGCCGCCGCTGCTGCTGCCGTGGCGGGAAGTTCAAAAGATTTTTCAGTGTTTTTAAGAGGGCCACTGCCCCTGCCGCAGCGGGGGAAGTTCAAAAGGTTTTTCAGTGTTTGTAAAAGGGCCGCCGCTGCCATGGCGGGAAGTTCAAAAGATTTTTCAGTGTTTGTAAGAGGGGAACTGATTCACCCTGCTGGTCTCCGGGTCAGTGCAGCTCCACACAGACTTCTAAAATTATAAGATGGGTCAGTTTCTAAGCAGAGTCCCTTCCCCTCAAGTTTCTGTCCGAATGCCTGGATCTCTAGCACCCTAAACCGGGTCCAAATGTCTCCTGTTTCCGGCTGCTAAATTCAGCTTGGGAGTCCACGCCTCACTGCACTCTCAGCGAGACACACAAACTTCCCATGAATTGGGTACAGGAGCCTTTCATGGGGGAAAGATTGGTTTCTGTCTCTCAGGATGCAAGCCGCGACCTGGCACTGCAGGGCGCTAGCCCCGGACCTGCAGCCAGGTCGCAGATGGAGCCATTTCAGCTGCTGCCCTGAGTTTTTTTTCTGGCTGACACCGTAGTTCTGGGCTACACTTCCAATCCAGCAATTCACTTCTTTGCTGCTCACCCTGCGCTGCTTATCTGTGCAAGGACGCTACGCGGAAGGGATCCAATAAGCCCATTCTCACCTGAAACCCCCAGGAGAGTTGACTCAGGGGTGCATCTCCTCCGCCATCTTGTTCCACCTCCCTATTTTTTGGTTTAAATATAATTGTGTTTGCAAATAAGATTACAACTCCTGCTTTCTTCTGATTTCTGTTTGTCTGTAATATTGTTTTCCATCTCTTCACACCAAGTTTTGTTATAGCTATAAAACTTAGATGTGTCTCCTGAAGAGAGCATATATTTGGCTTTTATTTATTTATTTATTTTTTACATCCAGTCTGCCACTCTGTGCCTCTTCATCAGGGAATTCAAGCTATTCATATTTATTGTGATAATTAATAAGTATGGTGGTGTTCTGTTCATCTTATTTTGAGGATATTTATTAATTAATTTTATCCCTTGTCCCATTGTGAAAGCTAGGTGTTGTCTTTTAATTTATGGGGGTGTTTAATTTGCTGGTGCTCCATTGTGCTGGTCAATATAAAGAATAGACCTGGGGGTGGAGGCAAGATTTCTGACTGGAGCCAGGTTTCCATAGAAGTTCCTGTCCAGAAGGAGGGTTAAAGGACAGAAGTCCAGCAAGTAAGCCAATGTGTTGGAGGTGAGCCAAGAGAGAAGGTTGAAGAATGCACATCAACCCAGCTGACACAAGCTGCGACCCCAAGGATACAAACAAAAGGTACAAAATCCACCACCAAGAGGATGGCAGTGCCCTCCCCCTTGAGAAGGGCTTGCATTATAGTCCATACAAACAAGCTAGCAGAGTTTAAACATCCTCCTATTTTACTTCATGTGAGAGACCCTCTAAAAACTGGAACTTCTTCCCCTACTAGGGTGCCCTGGCACTCTCCTTCCAGGCATAAAATTGTATATAGTCTCTACCTGCAATTCTGAACTCCCAGCACTCCCCTTGACTCTCACCTTGAGGTCTGGAAGCCTGTCCCTCATGGACTCCAGATTATTGGGCATTTTCTTGAGATGTGTGGACAGGGCCAGGGCTGTTGCTGGTCTGTCCTGATTCAGCAGCATGGGAGTAAGGAGAAGATGGTCAACTGAGAGGGAACCATACAGGAGCAGCGGTGCCCCAAGCTGCAGTGCAGCAGCCACAGCAGCGGAAACAGTAGGACTCACACGCCCTATCCCTATCCCCCTCCAGGGCTATTCTGGACAGACACTCCTTGTCTCTCTGGGCAACCAGAGGAAGCTGGGCATCTTCTCCAGTGGCAGCTACTGGTGGAACAGACCAGTATGGAAATGCAGGCCCCATGAGTAAAAGGTAGGCCTATGGCAGTACTGGCCTGGGTGGAGGGAGGGGACTAGAATAAGAACGCATAGAGATGGCAGACTCCCAGGGTGGAACTGACCCAGAGGACTGCCTTACTGAGCCTAAGATGCACTTGGCCCTCATGGGATCATAGCTGAGACAAAGTTGGGTGGGCAGAGACTGGAACTGACACCTGAGTGTGAGCTCTAACTGTGCCCACCCTGAGCTGTGACAGCACAGACCCACAGACCAGTGCTGCATTGCACTTTCTATGACCTTAAACAGTATTTGATCCACAGGGGAATATAGCAGGGACAGAAACAAATTCCACGAAGTTGTTCTGTTTTGCCAGCAACATCAATCAGGGGCAGGGCTAGAACTGAGTGAATCGCCCCAGCCTCCATTAACCATCTGAAGTTGTCAGGCCACACCTGTCCCTGCCATATAGAGGCAGAGAGCTATAGCCTGGCTGAGGAGACATAGATCTCCCTCTGATTCAGGTAGGCACAAACACCTAGAGCATCTGCTCATTAGAGGGAACTGGGTCATATCCCTGTGGGGTTACCAGTGACTGATTGTGACAGAGGTGCAAGGTGGGGAAGGAGGCATCAACCTTCTCAGACTAATTTATCTTCTGAGTGGGTCCTTCTGATATCACGGAGAACCGGAGTGAGTCATACTTGATCTGTGAACAGACCTTTGCTATCTAGTTACTGGAGACCTTTTGAACTCTCCCACCTGAAACCAGTGCTGACTGGGACAATTGATTTGAACCTCTTGAACTTGGCCAGTCACCCAAGGATTACAGAAAGTGGTACCCTGGGTGTGTGGGTATGGGAAGGATTGATTTTCCATTTCCAATTGTTGCCTTTGGGGGGTGGGGTGACTTAATTGCTGGTATTTCTCCACAGCTGAGATTTCAACCCAGAGTAACTGATTCACTAGAGTAGGACAGAGACCAGCTGAAAACAGGACAGAACCACTTAGCCCCACTATACCAAGCAGCCCCACACTTTCTCAGGCCATAGCACTGTAAAGGTCCTTGGCAAAACTCTAGGAGAAAAGGTAGAGACACCAGTCCCAGTTTTTGGGCAAAGGGCTGGTTAATAACTACTCCTGGAGCCCCACACCCAACTTCTCCTTATCTGTTCATCTAGTCAAATGGTGTAAAATTATCATGAGGTGGAATCAGCAGAAAAATTCCGGTAACATGAATAGCTAGAGTAGATCAACCACCCCAAGGAAGGATACGGCAGACACAACAGAAATCCTATTCATAAACAGATGACTAAGATGTCAGAAATTGAATCCAGAATTTGGAGTACAAATAAGATCAATAGAATAGAGGCAAATTTGGAATTAAAATTCAAGGAGCACTTCAAAAGTTGTGTCAACAATTCAATGAACTCAAGAACAGAACCACCAAAGATTTTTCAGCCCTCAAAGATCTGAGAAATACAGTAGACTCTCTCAGTAACAGAATGGAACAAGCAGAAGAAAAAATTTCTGACATTGAAGACAAAGCTTTTGAATGCTTCCAAACTCTCAAACAGGAAGAGAAATTGTGAGCAAAAACAGATCATTCTCTCAGAGAGCTCTGGGATAATTCGAAGAAAACCAATATTTACCTTATAGGAATACCTGAAGGCAATGAAGTTGCTTTGCAAAGCACAGAGGCTCCTCCTCATGAGATTATGAAAGAGAACTTTCCAGACTTACCAAGAAATTCTGAAATTCAGATAGCAGACAATTTCAGAACCCCAGCACAACTCAGCTGACTAAGACATCCTGCAGACACATCATAATTAAATTTACTAAAGTTAATATGAAGGAGAAAATTCTGAAAGCAGCCAGACATAAGAAAATCATAAACTATAAGGGGAAGAATATTAGAATGACTGTAGATCTCTCTGTCTCTGCTGAAATGTTTCAAGCTAGAAGAGTGTGGTCATCTCCTTTAAATCACTTAAGACAAAATAATTTTCAACCCAGGATCCTGTATCCAAATAAACTGAGCTTCATTTATGATGGAGAAATTAAATACTTTAATGACATTCACATGTTGAAGAAATTTGACATAACTAAACCAGCTCTCCAGGATATTCTCAGACCTATCCTCCATAATAACCAGTGCAATTCTCCACCACAAAAGTAAACTCACTCAGAAACTTTTGATCAAATTCCAACTTCCATAGTGTTGAAAGAATTAAAAATGTCCACTGAAATTTTGAAAAACTTGATACCCAAAATTTTACCAGGCTTATCAATATTCTCAATTAAGGTGAATGGCTTAAAATGTCCTCTAAAGAGGTACAGACTGGCTGACTGGATACAAAAACTCAGGCCAGATATATGCTGCATACAAGAATCTCATTTCTCCTTAAAAGATAAATATAGACTCAGGGTGAAGGGGTGGTCATCTATATCTCAGGCAAGTGGAAAGAAGAAAAAAAGCAGGGGTTGCAATTATATTCACAGATAAAGTAGGTTTTAAGCCAACAAAAGTAAGTATAAGGATGGTAATTTTATATTTGCTAAGGGTAATACTCACTATGATGAGATTTCAATTATTAATATTAATGTACCCAACCAGAATGTGCCTCAGTTTATAAGAGTCACACTAACAGGCATGAGCAACTTGATTTCCTCCCCCTCCATAGTAGTCAGAGATTTTAATATTTCTTTGACAGTGTTGCATAGATGCTCCACTAGGAAGCTAATAAAAGAAATTTTAGATTTAAATTTAAACCATTGAACATTTGGATTTGACAAACATCTATAGAACATTTCATTCTAACAAAACTGAACACACATTCTTCTCACCAGCCCATGGAATATACTCTAAAATCAACCACATCTTAGGTCTCAAGTCTAACCTCAGCAATTTTAAAAGAATAGAAATTATTCCTTGCATTTTCTTGGACCATCATGGAATAAATGTTGAACTCAGTAACAACAGAAATCTGCATACGCATACAAAAACATGGAAGCTAAATAACCTTTTGCTGAATGTTAACTTGGTCATAGATGAGAATAAGAAAAAAATTACTAAACTTTTGGAACAAAATGATAACGAACACCCAAATTATCCAAGCTGCTGAGATACCACAAAAGCAGTCCTAAGAGGGAAATTTATAGGACTGCAAGCCTTCCTCAAGAGAACAGAAAAGCGGAAGTTAACAACTTAATAAGATATCTCAAGGAACTGGAAAAGGAAGAAAATTCCAACCCCAAACGCAGCAGAAGAAAGGAAATAACCAAAATTAGAGCAGAATTAAATGAAATTGAAAACAAAAGGTTTATACAACAGATCAATAATTCAAAAAGTTGGGTTTTTGAAAAGGTCAATAAAATAGAGAAACCTTTGGCTAACCTGACCAGGAAAAAAGCGTAAAATTTCTAATTTCATCAATCAGAAATAGTAAAGAAGAAATAACAACAGAACCCTCAGAAATTCAAAAAATCTTTAATGAATATTATAAGAAACTTTATTCTCAGTAATATGAAAATCTGAAGGAAATTGACCAATATTTGGAGGCACGCCACCTTCCAAGACATAACCAGAATGAAGTGGAAATGCTAAAAAGGCCTATATCAAGTTCTGAAATAGCACCAACTATACAAAATCTCCCTAAAAAGAAAAGCCCGGGACCACATGACTTCACGTCAGAATTCGACCATACCTAAAGAGGAACTGGTACATATGTTACTCAACGTTTTCCAAAATATAGAAAAAGACAGAATACTACCCAACACATTCTATGAAGCAAACATCCCCAAACCAGGAAAAGACCCAACAAGAAAAGAAAATTATAGACCAATATCATTAATGAATATTGATGCAAAAGTATTCAGCAAGATCCTAACAAACAGAATCCAGCAACACGTCAAACAAATTATACACCATGACTGAGTTGGTTTTATCTCAGGGTCTCAAGGCTGGTTCAATATACATAAATTTATAAATATGATTCAACACAGAAATTATAAAACAAAGACCTTATGATTCTCTCAATTTATGCATAAAAATCTTTTGATAATATCTAGCATCCCTTCATTATCAGAACACTTAAGAAAATTGGCATAGAAGGGACATTTCTTAAACTGATAGAGGCCATCTACAGCAAAACCACAGCCAATATTGTATTGAATGGAGTTAAACTGAAATCATTTCCACTCAGATCAGGAACCACTTAAGGTTGCCCATTGTCTCCACTGCTCTTTAACATTGTAGTGGAAGGTTTAAACCTCACAATTAGGGAAGAAAAGGCAATCAAGTTTATCCATATAGGCTCAGAAGAGATCAAACTTTCACTCTTCACAGATTATATGATTGTATATCTGGAAAACACTAGGGATCCCAGTACAAAACTCTCAAAAGTGATCAAAGAATACAGCAGTGTCTCAGATTACAAAATCACTCATAAATCTGTAGCCTTTATATATACCAACAATAGTGAAGCTGAAAAAACAGTCAGGGACTCTATTCCGCTCACAGTAATGCCAAAGAAGATGAAATACTTGGGAGTTTACCTAACAAAAGATGTGAAAGATCTCCACAAAGAGAACTATGAAACTCTAAGAAAAGATATAGTTGAAAATATTAACAAATGAAAAAACATACCATGGTCATGGCTGGGAAGAATCAACATTGTTAAAATGTCCATAGTACCGAAAGCAATACACAGGTTTAATGCAATTCCTTTTAAAGCGTCACTCTCATACTTTAAGGATCTTGAAAAAATGATACTTCATTTTATATGGAATCAGGAAAAAACCTCAAAGAGCCAAGACATTACTCAGAAACAAAAACAAAGCAGGAGGATTGACACTAGCAGACATCAGACTATACTATAAATCAATAGTAATCAAAACAGCATGATACCAGCACAAAAACAGAGAGGTAGATGTATCAAACAGAATAGAGAATCAAGAGATGAACCCAGCTACTTACTGTTATTTGATATTTGACAAGCCAATTAGAAACATTCAGTGGGGAAAAGATTCTCTATTTAACAAATGGTGCTTGGTGAACTGGCTGGTGATCTGTAGAAAACTGAAACTAGACCCACACCTTTCACCATTAACTAAGATAGACTCTCACTGAATTAAAGATTTAAACTTAAGATATGAAATTATAAAAATACTAGAAGAAATTGCAGGGAAAACTCATGAATAAATCTGTCTGGGTGAATATTTTGTGAGGAGGACCCCTGGGCAATTGAAACAGCATAAAAAATACACTAATGGGACCTGATCAAACTAAAAAGCTTCTGCACAGCCAAGAACACAGTAAGTAAAGCAAGCAGATAGCCCTCAGAATGGGAGAAGATATTTGCAGGTTATGTCTCTGACAAAGGTCCACAGAGAATTCAAACATATTAGCAAGAAGAGAACAGGTGATCCCATCTCAGGGTGGGCAAGGGACTTGAAGAGAAACTTTTCTGAAGAAGACAGGTGCACGACCTACAGACATATGAAAAAATGCTCATCATCCTTAATCATCAGAGATATGCAAATCAAAACTACTTTGAGTTGTCATCTAACTCCAGTAAGATTAGCTCATATCACAAAATCCCAAAACCAGAGATGCTGGTGTGGATGTAGAGGAAAGGAACACTTCTACACTGCTGGTGGGAATGAAAACTAATACATTCCCTTTGGAAAGATGTTTGTAGAACACTGAGAGAACTAAAAATAGATCTTCCATTTGATCCTACAATTCCTCTACTAGGTATATATCCAGAAGACCACAAATCTCACTACAACAAAGATATTTTTTTCCCAGAATGTTTATTGCAGCCAAATTCATAATTGCTAAGTCGTGGAAGAAGCCCAAGTACTCATTGATCCACAAATGGATCAATAAATTGTGGTATATGTATACCATGGAATATTATGCAGCCTTAAAGAAAGATGGAGACTTTACCTCTTTCATGTTTACACGGATGGAATTGGAATGTATCTTCTTAGCGAAGTATCTCAAGAATGGAAGAAAAAGTTTCAATGTACTCAGTCCTTCTAGAAAACTAATTCATAGCTTTATCCCAATTATAGCCCAAGAATATGGGGAAAGTGGAAATGGAGGGCGGATGGGTGGAGGGAGAGTAATTGGTGGGACCACACCTATGATGCATCTTACAAGGGTACATGTGAAATTTACTAAATGTAGAATATAAATGTCTTAACATAATAACTAATAAAATGCCATGAATGCTATGTTAACCAGTTTGATGAAAATATTTCAAATTTTATATAAAACCAGCACATTGTATACCATGGCTGCATTAATGTACACAGTGATGATTTAATAAAAATAAAAAAAAAATTAAAAAAGCATGGGTCTGAGTACTTCTTGTCAAGCTGGTTTTGTCATTTTAAAAATATTTTCATGCAGTAAAATATATTTTTCCATCAAAAATGAAACATATTTTAGCAGGATGCAGGATACTGGGATGAAAATTGTTTTGTTAAAGAATGTTAAAAGCTGATGGGAAGAGAAACTTTTCTGAAGAAGACAGGTGCATAGCCTACAAATGGATCAATAAATTGTGGTATATGTATACCATGGAATATTATGCAGCCTTAAAGAAAGATGGAGACTTTTACTCTTTCATGTTTACATGAAACCCTCTTCTTGCTTGAAAAGTTTTATCTGAGAGATCTACTGTCATCCTGCTATTTTTCCTCTTGTTTGTAAGAATTTGCTTATGCCTGCCTGCTTGTAGGATTTTCTTTCATTTTGACTTTGGCCAGGTTAATTAATCAGCATGTGTCTATGAGTTGTGTGGTATAAATTGACTCATCTGAGGATTCTGAAACTATTATCTGGATTTCTGCATATTTGCGGTGTTTCAGAATTTCTCCATCATTATGTCTTGAAATAGAACTCCTGTGCCTTTTGGACCTTCTTCATTTTCAGGAATCCCTATAAATCGAAATGCTCAATCTTTTGGAGTAGTCACATAATGCTCTCAGGGGAAGTACTATTTTTATTCTCTTTTTATCTGCCTCTTTGAGTGATTGTGTTGGTTTAAAATCTTGTCTTGATTTCTGAGATTCTTTCTTCTTCATATTCTACACTATTTCTGAGGCTCTTAACTGTGTTTTGAATCTCCTTGAATGCCTTTTTCAGTATTTTGAGCTTTGCTGTATCCTTCCTAATTATGCCCAGATCTTTGGTGAGATTGACTTCAATGTCACTAAATTCTTTTTTTTTCTTTTGAGACAGAGTCTTACTTATTGCCCTCTGTAGAGTGCATTGTGTCATAGCTTACAGTAACCTCAAACTCTTAGGCTCAAGCTATTCTCTTGTCTCAGCCTCTTGAGTAATTGGGACTATAGGCACCCACCACAACAGCCGGCTATTTTTAGAGATGGGGTCTCATTATTGCTCAGTCTGGTCTCAAACCTGTGAGCCTAGGCATTCCACTTGTCATGGCCTCCCAGAGTGCTAGGATTACAGGCATCAGCCACTGCACTGGGCCTTCACTAAATTCTTGATACAGTCTTTGAACTTCCTTTTGGATTTCTTTTTCCATCTTCTCCTTAAATCCATTCATCTTAATTGCCATCAATATTCTGAATTCTATTACTGTCATATCAGCAATTTCTCTCTGGATGATGCTTACAGATGTATCTCCCGTGAAATGCCTTGGAGGGGTTAATCTGCTATGACTTTTCATGTTACCAGTGTTCTTGTGGTTCCTATTCTAATGAATTTTCAATTTATTTATAAATTTATTTAATTTAATTTAATTAATTAATTAATTTTTTTTTGAGACAGAGCCTCAAGCTATCCCCTGGGTAGCCTGCCATGGCATCACAGCTCATAGCAACCTCCAACTCCTGGGCTCAAGCGAGTCTCCTGCCTCCGCCTCCCAAGTAGCTGAGACCAAAGGTGCCCATCACAATTCCCGGCCATTTTTTGGTTGCAGCCATCATTGTTGTTTGGCGGGCTGGGCTGGGGATTCAAACCCGCCACCTTAGGTGTACGTGGCTGGCGCCTTAGCCAATTGAGCCATAGGTGCCGAGCCCCAATTTATAAATTTATTATGCTTTTTAACCTGCAATGTTAGACTGTCCCTAAGTAGTTACTTGGGACTCTTAGTCAGCATCCCAGAGAGGTATTTGGAAACTAAAGCTGGTAGGGTGTTATTAAATCCAGAGGCTCTAGGATATGGAGCTTACCACCCCTTCACCAATGACTTTTCAAATGAGGTGGAGCTTATCCCTGTGGCCCTTTCTATACACACTCACCAAGCTCTTTCTGAGGGTTGCAGTGTGAGTTTCTCTGAGGGAAGGGCTTTGTTCTCTCCAAGTTAAGTGGAGTAGCACTGTGTGGGTAGACTTCCTGGTGAGGCTCTTAGGCTGGGGACATCTCCTGTTTTGTGTTAACTGTTTCTGTTATAGTATCAGCCCACCTTCCACCCACTTTATAAGAGCCCTGGTTTTTAACTTAAGTTCCTGCTGTAAAAGATTTTAACTGACAGGGCCTACTGCCACCTGTGGGTGGAGGTGGGGGAAATCCATAAACCAGTTCAACTAATGCCACCCCCATGGTGCTAATGACCCTTGCACAAACAAATTCAAAAACCCACAGTGGCTTTTTTTTTTTTAACCAGAATACTGGATACAATGTGGCTATTGACCACAGATGGGAGAGGGGATCCACTTTCTCCCGTCTGCTTTCCAAATCCTCCTAGTGTGGGGTCCATTTAGGTTAGACCTGTCTCCAAGTTGGCCAGAGGGAAACCTGTGGAGGCTAGGCACAGATGTTGGGCAGAGAAACTTCAGACATCCAGTAAAATTTCCTTTTAGAAGGAAGGATACCCAGGAGGGACTATGCCTCACCAAAATCAGTGCAACTAAGCCACAATTTTCTCTCCCAACAGGTTTCACAAGCCAGCACAAAGAAGGAGAATGAGCCAGAGTGTTAATAGTGGAGAATGAGGAAATAAATCACACAACAGACATAAATCACGCAAGAGACAAAGATGGGACTGGAAGGACTGGAGCAGCTAAAACTTTAGCTAGTACAAAACTGTGAAAACAACTTTATTATATAGTATCTAAACTAGGTTACTTATCTTTAAAAAAGTGGCTTACCAGAGAGGAGTTAGGTGAAGGAATACCTAACTTTTTATCTTGGCAATGTTTTAAATGATGCGAATCTAGCATACAGGGTAAAGATTAACTTTAGGGAGAGAGAATTGTATGTTTTCCAGAAAAAGAGAAAAGGAAAAGTATGTAGGAGCTATGTGCCTTTTGGCAGAGAAGAAAACTTGCTGTTGTTGAGAAAAGAATGTTGTTCAGGAGGAGAAGCAGTTGGGACTCATTCTTCAATCTTCTGCCAGGATATGGGAGCCTTGCAGGCTCACAGCCCATGCTCCACAAGCAGGAAGCACAGTTCACTCAGCTAACCAAACCACACAATGCAGAGGACCCCTGGAAGTCTCACAGACCCACTGGAGCTTCAAGATCCATCTCCCTCCTTATGTGTCCAGTTAAGGATCCAACTGGTTATGGTGAGAGAGAAAGTGGCCTTTGAATTCCTTGCTCTGTGGTTAAGAACTCATTGCCTTTTCTGGTGTCTGGGAGTGGGGCAGACCTTTTAGGCTGTCTTGGTGGGGCTAGCACGCTAGGTGTTGGGATCCTAGTCTCCATAGGGGGAAGTCTGTAGGGCAATTGGAGAATGTGGGAAGATGGGCTGTGGCAGAGGGAAAATTTGTTCTGGTGAGCAGAGTTCGCCATGCTTCCTGCTTGTGGAGCAATGGCGGTTAGGCAGCAAGGCCCCAACAGCCTGGATAAACTTTGTTCGCTTTTGTGCCAATCAGTATGGGTATCCAGGGGCGGAAATTCCTAGGTGCAGAAGAACTGGGAGTTTGTGGCTCTCTCCTGATGGGTGAGATGAAAGTTCTTCTCTTCCCTGCTTGTGGAAAGCCCACAGAAAGTCCCCCAGGTGAGTTTGATCTCCATTCCCCTTTGGCACCAGGCATCTTTAGTCTAGTCACTCTTTTTTTATTATTAAATCATATTAGTGCACAGTAATACTATCATGGGATACAATGTGTTATTTCCATACACAATTTGAAATATTTTCATCCAATTGGCCAACATAGCCATCATGTCATTCTC
>CAUYQV010042218.1:0-19497 GCA_963574575.1 Galagoides demidoff
TATTCTCCAGTTCCATCCACGTGAACATGAAGGACGTAAAGTCTCCATCCTTCTTAATGGCTGCGTAGTATTCCATGGTGTACATATACCACAGTTTGTTGATCCATTCATGGATCGATGGGCACTTGGGCTTCTTCCATGATATTGCTAAACTTAAGGGAAAATTGGTAGTATATATAAAAGCCTTTATGGAATTTTACTTAAAGGAATGAATTCAAAGAAAATCAGTGTTATATATAACACTCTGATTTCACGTATACTTTGAAAGTTCGAAAATAGGCAGAAATTATGCTAAGGAATACATAGATAAGCAGTTAAAAACACCAAGCAGACCTAGGAAGAGATTAGCCTCTTTGGGGCAGAGAGGGGTATCTAGCTAGAAAGACTTCGTAGAGAACTACACTAAATATTAGTTTTCTAGTAACCTCAAGCTCCTGATCTCAAGCAGTCCTCTCTCCTTGGCCTCTAAAACTTCTAGGATTTCAGGCGTGGGCCACACCACCACGGGTTTTACTTTTGAACTAATGAGTTGAACTTAATGACTTTCTTTCAGATACTAGTAGTATTCTCTTTCTTAAGCTAGAAAGTGTTTATGTAGGTGTTAATGTTTTTTTAATTTACACTTCATGTATACATTCATTTGTATATGGGTCATATGCACAGTTTGTAAAAATGTTTATACAGGATGTTAAAGACATCATGGTTCATTATATTTCAATTCAAAACTAAATTTCGCTCGACACCTGTAGCTCAGTGGCTAGGACACCAGCCACATACACTAGAGCTGGCCAGTTTGAACCCAGCCAGGGCCTGCCAAATAACAACAACTACACCAAAAAGAATAGCCAGGCATTGCGGCAGGTGCCTGTAGTCCCAGCTACTTGGACAGCTAAAACAAGAGAATCACTTAAGCCCAAGAGTTTGAGGTTGCTGTGAGCTGTGACACCATGGCATTCTACCACGGGTGACATAATGAGACTCTCTCAAAAAAAAAAAAACAAGTAGGCTCAGTGCCTGTGGCTCAAGTGGCTAGGGCACCAGCCACATACACCTAAGGTGACGGGTTCAAATCCAGCCCAGGCCCGCCAAACAACAGTGATGGCTGCAACCAAAAAATAGCCGGGCGTTGTGGTGGGCGCCTGTGGTCCCAGCTACTTGGGAGGCGGAGGCAGGAGACTCATTTGAGCTCAGGAGTTAGAAGTTGCTGTGAGCTGTGATGCCATGGCACTCTACCCAGGGGTATAGCTTGAGGCTCTGTCTCAAAAAAAAAAAAAGAAATTTTTTAGTAAAAATCAATTCTGAACCATGTTTTATTTATTTTTTATTTTTTGAGACAGTCTCACTTTGTCACCCTCAGTAGAGTGCCATAGCATCATATCTCACAGCAGCCTCACTACTTTTAGAATTGGAGTCTTGCTCTTGCTCAGGCTGGTCTTGAACTCCTAGTCTCCCAGAGTACTAGGATTACAGGCATGAGCCACCATGCCTGACTGAAGCATCTTTTAGCATTCAGTCATCCTTCTCTGTATAACAATATTCCAGATGTCTGCATAATTGGCTAGGACAATGAAAATAAGATGGCAGGATCAGTTTTTTTAATTTAAAAAAAGATGTCTCAGCGTGCGTAGCTCAGTGAGTAGGGAGGGCTCCAGCACATCGAGGCTGGTTAGTTCAAGCCTGGCCTGGGCCTGCTAAACAACACTGATAAATGCAACCAAAAAAATCCCAGAATAGCCAGGCATTGTGGCAGGCACCTCTGATCTCAGCTACTTAGAAGAGAATTGCTTGGGCCCAAGAGTTTGAGGTACTGTGAGCTGTGACACCCCAGCACACTACTAAGAGTGACATAGTGAGACTCTGTCTCAAAAAAAAAAAAAAAATGACAAGTTTTTTTTTTTTTTTAGAGACAGAGTCTTTCTTTATCACCCTCGGTAGAGTGCTATGGTGTCATAGCTCACAGCAACCTCCAACTCCTGGGCTTAGGTGATTCTTTTGCCTCAGCCTCCTAAGTAGCTGGGATTACAGGCTCCTGCCACAACGCCTGGCCATTTTTATTTTGGGGGGTATAACTGTCATTGTTGTTTGGCAGGCCCAGGTTGGATTTAAACCCACCAGCTCTGGTGTACGTGGCTGGCACCTTAGCCTCTTGAGCTATAGGCTCCAAGCTATGTTAGGATTTTAAAGCAATGAATCATACAGTTCTTTTGCCCAGGCTGAAGGACAGTGGCAAAATCATAGCTCACTATAACCTTCAGCTCTTGGCCTGAAGGAGTCCTCCCTTCTTGGCCTCCAAAAGTTCTGGGATTTCAGACGTGGGCTGCAGCACCCTCAGTATTTACTTTTGAACTAATGAGTTGAACTTAATGACTTTCCTTTAAGAAAGGGGTTTTTAACCCACTTCTTTAAATCAAGAGTACCAACAAAGACTCGGCACTTGTAGCTCAGTTAGGGCTCTGGCCACATACACCAGGGCTGGTGATTCAAACCTGGCCCAGGCCTGCCAAACAACAATGACAACTACAAGAAAAATATAGCTGGGCATTGTGGTGGCTGAGGCAAGAGAATCGCTTAACCCCAAGAGTTTGAGGTTGCTGTGAGCTTTGATGCCAGCGCACTCTACTGAGGGGGGACATAGTGAAACTCTGTCTCAAAAAAAAAAAAGTATCAATAGAAAATGGTTCATGGATTGATTACACATTTTTTTAAATATCCATAAAACAAGACTGAATGTTAGTCTACACTTGATGATATACACTAAGATTCATTTGTTTTTCTTTTTTTGAGACAGACTCTCACTCTATTGCCCTGGGTAGAGTGCTATGGCTTCATCATAGCTCATAGCAACCTTAATCTCTTGGGTTTGAGCAGTCCTCCTGCCTCAGCCTCCCAAGTATCTGGGACTACAGGCACTGACCACAATGCCCAGCTAGGTTTTTTCTATTTTTTAGTACAGACGGGGTTATCTTACTCTTGCTCAGGCTGGTCTTGAACTGCTGAGCTCAAGCATTCCACCCACTTCTGCCTCCCAGAGTGCTGGGGTTACAGGCCTGAGCCACTGTGCCCAGCTAAGATTAATTTTCTTAAGAGGAAATTTTTCCCAGAGATTTAAATTTAACTGTTTTTAACCTTATAATTTTGCTGTGAATCACACAGTGAGACGACCATAGAAACAGAATCCGTGACCAGTGATAAATTTTTTGCTACTCCTATCCACATTATCCAGCAGTCAGAAAAAAGTGGTAAGTATAAAAATCAAGTTACTTCTCAAGCTGTATTATTTCTAAACTATCTTTGTACAAAAATGGTTCTGTCACCTTAGACATTCTTGTAGTTTTCTCCATCTTTTAAATTCGTGAACACTGAATTATACTAAATGCTGTTCCATTCAGGTTTAATATAATTTTGTCCAAGAAATTTTTTTCTCGTAGAATTCCATTAGATAGGTTTTAGAATGTATAATTCTGTCTCCTCCTTTTCTTAACTTCTCTTTTATATTTTGTATGAAATGTGCCACTTTGTGCTTAAGTTAGATCTTTTCTTCTAATTTACCCTTTCTCTCTTACCCTGACCATAATCTGTTATTTTAATCAATGAATTGAATTTTCACTATTCTAACTACATTTTCTGATTTTTTGTTCTGTTTTGTTTTTTTGAGACAGAGTCTCACTTTGCCCTCAGTAGAGTGCTGTAGAATCATAGCTCACAGCTCACGTGTCCTGGGATATCAGGTAGTCCCTTTAGAGCTATTTCAAAGCCAAGGCCCAGCCAAGGCCCCAAAGGTCTTACCAAGTACAGAAAAGTTCAAAGGCAAACTACTTGGTTTAGGAGACCTATGCTGAAGGCAGAGTGAGCTCAGAACCCACAGAATTACAGTTATAGACTTAATATTCTTATTTGTAAATGTTTTCCCAAACACTCTCCACTTTCATCCTAGCTGGTTTTCGTTTTTTTGGTTTTTTTTTTTAGACAGAGCCTCAAGCGGTCACCCTGGGTAGAGTGCCATAGCATCATAGCTCACAGGAACCTCCAACTCCTAGGCTCAAGCAATTCTTCTGCCTCCGCTTCCCAAGTAGCTAGGACTACAGGTGCCCGCCACAATGCCCGGCTACTTTTTGGTTGCAGCCGTCATTGTTGTTTGGCAGTCCGGGCTGTATTCAAACTTACCAGCTCAAGTGTATATGGCTGGCACCTTAGCCACTTGAGCCACAGGCGCTGAGCCATCCTAGCTTGTTTTCATCTTGTTCCCCTGAGCTCTTCTAGGCTTTCAACTTTGTACATCATGTTCCATTTTTGTTCCCCACACCTTACTCTGTGCTTATCTTAAAAGCCTAGGTGTTTAGGGTATACTTGGAAGTATCAGATTAAGTAGATCTTCATATCTCAATATATTTGCTTCAGACTTTTTTTTAATAAAGGAGAATGAATATAAAGTTAAATCCAAAGGCCCGCCTAACTAGTCTTCTTCCCTTCCTCTCCAAAAGTAATGAGTGCTCTACAGTACATTTCTGTTTTAAAATTTTACAGGAGTGGCAACATCCAGTTCATATTCTTTTGCCATTCAACAGTTTTTTTTTTTATATTTACCTTTGTAAACCCACTTCCTCTTTTTTAATCGAAAGGTAGTATTGTGTAAGCAAGCCATGTTTTATCCACTTTCTTATTAAAAGTAGTTTTTAGTTTTTAATAATACAAGTAGGTAGTACTCTAGTGAAATCATCCGTTTGTGTACATATGTAGAATGTTAGGAATAGAATTTCTAGGTCAAAGGGCACACTTATCTTTACTTATTCTAGAAAATGCTAGGTTGCAAACTACAAGTGACTGCTCTGATTTATATTCTCATCAGCAGGATTTAAGTACCTGTTTTCTCATCCTTTTCAGCACTTGATTTTTTTTTTTTTTTTTTTTTTTGAGACAGAGTCTCACTTGGTCATCCTCAGTAGAGTGCTGTGGCGTCTTAGTTCCCAGCAACCTCAAATTCTTGGGCTTAAGCAATTCTCTTGCTTCAGCCTCCCAAGTAGCTGGGACTACAGGCACCTGCCACAACACCAGGCTGTTTTTTAGAGACGGGGTCTCACTCTTGTCCAGGCTTGTCTTGAACCCATGAGCTCAGGCTAGTCACCCACCTCGGCTTCCCAAGTTCTGGGATTACAGGCATAAGCTATTGCGCCCAGCCCCCACCCCTTTTTTTTTTAGACAAAGTCTCACTTTGTTGCCCCTGGTAGAGTGCCATGCGTCATATAGCTCACAGCAACCTCAGATTCTCAGAGTCCTGGTCTCAAGTGACTCTTTTGCTTCAGCCTCCCTAGTAACTGGGATTACAGGCATTTGCCACAATGCCCAGCTATTTTTAGAGGGAGGGTCTCACTCTAGCTCAGGTTGGTCTCAAACTGGTGAGCTCAGGTGATCCACCTGTCTCTGCCTCCAAGAGTGCTGGCATTACAGGCATGAGCCACTGTGCCCAGCCCCAGAACTTGATTTTTGGGCTTAAAATATTTTGCCAATCTGATTGTTCTAAGATATTTACTTGTTCTCACTGTTTTTCTAAGATATTTACCTGTTCTCTTTGATGTATTTGTAAGATTGCTTTGATAGTAGCAAATGTCTCAATATGTAGGTCTCTGTTTCATTCCAGTAGTCAGTTTGTTCCCTTGCTCCTTAATGTCATACTGGTTTTTATTATTGGTGTTGCTTTTTTTAAGAGAGAGATCTGGCTGTATTGCCCAGGCTGGACTCTATACAAAGGTCACACTGTTCTTGACTTCTGTGGCTTTAGAGTAAGTTCTGTCATCTGGGCAAGATATCCCTCTTCCTCCTCCTCTTTCTTAAGAAGTTTTGGTGATTTTTTTTCCATAAACGTCTTACATGGTTGTTGTTGTGTTTTGGGGGGTTTTTTTGAGACAATCTCACTTTGTCACCCTCAGTAGAGTACTATGGCATCGTAGCTCACAGCAACTTCAAACTTTTGGGCTCAAGCGATTCTCTTGCCTCAGCCTCCCAAGTAACTGGGACTACAGGCACCCACCACAACACCCAGCTGTTTTTAGAGACAGCGTCTTGCTCTGGCTCAGGCTAGTCTTGAGCTTGTGAGCTCAGGCAGTCCACCTGCCTTGGCCTCCCAGAGTGCTAGGATTACAGGCATGAGTCACCGTGCCCAGCCATCTTACACAGTTTTTAATAGATTTATTTATAGGTGTCTTGTCTTCTTTGTTACTACTATGAAAAATATTTTTCTAATTTCTGTTTTTATTTTTCATTATTTTTTACTTTTTGAGACAGTCTCACTCCTGTTGCCTGTATAGAGTACAGTGGCATCATCACAATTTTTACCCCAACCTCAAACTTCTGGGCTCAAGCAATCCTCCTGCCTCAGTCTCCTGAGTAGCTGTGACTACAGGCCTAGACCACCAGGCCCTGCTTATTTTTTCTATTTTTGGTAGAGATGGGGGTCCTGCTCTTGTTCAGGCCAGCAAATTATATTTTTCATAGTTTGTTGCTCGTATCCATTGTATGTTATAACAGAGCTATTTATTATTGTGCAGTGCTCTTGTAACTTTGCTGACCTTCTCTTAGTGCTAATGATGATTACTTAGGTGAATATGGCAATTTTGTTTCTTCCTGTCCAGTTAGACACACATTATAGTTATAATTTTGTTAAGTTGTCATAAATAAAGTAGGCCACCCACAGTGGCTTATGCTTATAATCCCAGTTCTTTGAGAGACTGAGTTGGGACGATTGGTTGAGGTCAGGAGTTTGAGATCAGCATGGGCAACATAGCAAGACGCCTTCTCTACAATAAAATGTTTTTGAATTATCTGGGCATAGCGGTGCATGCCTGTAGTCCTACCTACTCAGAAGGGTAAGAGGCAGGAGAATTGCTTGACCCTGAGAGTTCAAGGTTGCAGTGAGCTATGATTGTACCACTGTCCTCCTACCTGGGCAACAGAGCAAGCCTGTCTCAAAAAAATAAATAAATAAGGCACAAAAATTATATTGACAAAGCTTATCACTTAAAAGTTAGATCTTATTTCAGTTTATATTCACATTGTTATTTTTATGACTATTGTGTCTTCTAGATGTCGGGTATACAGATTCCCCCTTGGCACCTACATTCTGCACTCCTGGCTTGAAAATTCCTTCTACAAAGAGCAGCACTTTGGTAACTTGCAATAAAAGTTAAGACTTTCCTCTTTCTCCTAATAATTCACACGCAGTATTACTTCCAGGCTCAGTCTGTTTTTAAAAATTTGGATTAATGCGGCTTTTAAGAATATGTTTGGGAGGTAATTTGGCAGCATAATCAAGAGCTTTTAAAATTTTTTCCATACCTTTTAATCACATCTCAGAATTTATTCTAAGACAAATTGGGACAAAAATTTATATCAGGGAAGTTATAGAGGAAGGAATAGCATTATTTATGAGAGCAAAACATGGGAAACATTGTTAAGTATCACGTAATAGAGAAAGTGCAGTTCTCATATCTGTAAGATGTGGTGTTATTTAACATGTATTTTGGAAAGCAGTTGAACATTTAAAAAGAATGTTTTCAAAAATTTAATCATATGGTAGCTCGGCGCCTGTGGCTTAAGTGGCTAAGGTGCCAGCCACATACACCTAAGGTGGCAGGTTCGAATCCAGCCCAGGCCTGCCAAACAATAATGATGACTGCAACAAAAAAAAAAAAAATAGCCGGGCATTGTGGCGGGCACCTGTGATCCCAGCTACTTGGGAGCCTGAGGCAGGAGAATGGCTTGAGCCAGGAGTTGGAGGTTGCTGTGAGCTGGGGTGCCATGGCACTCTACCCAGGGGGACAGCTTGAGGCTCTGTCTCAAAAAAAAAAAAATTAATCATATGGAAATGACATGCGTGTATACACACACATACTTACACCTATTTTATTTTAAGAAAAAAGAATATATAGAAGAAACATCCCTGGGCTGGGTAAGGTGGCTCATGGCTATAATTCTAGCACTCTGGGAGGCCAAGACTTACGGATTGCCTGAACTCCCAGGTTGGAGACTAGCCTGAGCCAGAGCAAGACCTCATCTCTAAAAATAGCTGGGTGATGGGCACCTGTAATCCAATCTACTTGGGAGGCTGAGGCAAGTGAATTGCTTGAGCCCAAGAGTTTGAGGTTGTTGTGAGCTATGATGTCATGGCACTCTACCAAGGGCAACAAAGTGAGACTTTGTCTCCAAAAAGGAAAAAAAGAAGAAACATACCAAAATATGTAGTTATCTGTGGGTGGTAGATTTATGGGTGATTTTATGTTTTTCCCCCCTCAGTGGACAAATTTAAACAGATCAAAACCTTATCCTTCTTTAAAGTCTTAGGAATATTTAAGACCACCAGTAGTGTAGATAACCAATACTGTATTAAGGTGTCCAATAGAGTTTCCTGTAACGATAGAAATGTTCTATAATTTGTACTTTGCAATATAGTAATCACTAATCACATACAGTTATTGAGCACTTGAAATGTGGGAAGTGTAGCTGAGGAACTAATACTTGATGTTTTTAATTTGATTTAATTTGATTAATTTAAAATCCAACATAAATGGCCCCATGTGGCTTGTAATACTGTTAATACATTGGACAGTACAGCTGTAAACAGTGTTTTTTATTAGTTGAAGTTTCAGTTTCTGCCTGCTGGCATTTGTTATTTGCAATTAACCTTTTACGTGGGAGATGCCCTACTGAAGTAACACTCCCATCCTCTCTCTCTATTAACTTTGACTATTGAGAGATGGGATGACTTAGCCAGTTGGTCCATTTACATGTGTGAACTGCTCATTCAGTTCTGTTAAACTCTGCCTCGGTCTTGTTAGTAATGAAGTGGTATTTTGTCCTCCTATTCCATTTCTTTTTCTGGATTTTGTTTAGAACTTGATTTGCGGAGGGGAGAGGGAATCATTTGGGGGCCTACTTAGAGACCACAACAAAACTAACAAATGACTAATAATTTTTATTTGCTATATTATTTTATACTACCATGATTTAATGATTTATTTTTATCAATAGGGATCCACAAATTATCCATTATCAAAACCAAATAGTTCATCACATGATCTAAAAGTTAAAGATTGTACTTCGTTAATACTAAACTCCGACAAGTGCTTTGAGAATTTTGCGGATCCCTCTTCTCCTGCGATTTCTTCTTATGAGAATCTTCTCAGAACACCTACACCTCCAGAAGTAACTACTATTCCAGAAGATATTCTCCAGGTTATTTTTCAAGGCTATTTTATTTTTTCTATTCTTTTCAATGTTATATATTTATATTAAAGATCTGAAACTTCATATATACTATCTTATTTGTCACTAGACTAATGTGATAGTTTTACTATTGAGAAAAATCTAAATTCTGAGTTTGTTAGGCCCTTCTAAGACCACCTGGCTGAGGCTTCTCTGAGCTGAGCACAAGCCAGGGACTTCGTGTTTTTAGTGATAGTATCTTCATGGGCCTTTTTCTCTTTACCTTTAACTCCCATGTTCTCAAATGCATTCTAATATTTTCCAATACTTGTTCAACTGTGGTTTTCATGTTGATCATGGTTCCATTGAAAGTACTGCTGGCAAAGTCAAAAAGTCTTTTACCCTACAGTTCTCTGGAGTAGGGTATAATGAATAACTTATATCAGTGTTCTTGAACTTTAAACATGGACCTCAATTTAAGAAACACCATTTGGGCTTGGCACCCATAGCTCAGTAGTTACGGCACCAGCCACATACACCAGGGCTGGCGGGTTCAAACCTGGCCTGGGCCTGCTGAACAATGACAACTACAACAAAAAATAGCCAGGCGTTGTGGCAGCACCTGTTGTCCCAGCTACTTGGGAGGCTAAGGCAAGAGAATCGCTTAAGCCCATGAGTTTGAGGTTGCTGTGAGTTGTGATACCACACCACTCTATCGAGGGTGACATAGTGAGATTCTGTCTCAAAAAAAAAAACACCATTTGGTTTATATTAGAATACAGTCTTGCACCGCATAACAATATTTCTGATTCAGTGATACATGACATATAAAGTCTGACAATTGCATTTGAGAACTCATCCTAGAAAAGTTGCTACATACTTCATTGCTGAATATCCTAGGGTCACCTTCAAAGTACTCCTATTGGCAAGTTATGTGCCAACTCCAGCACCTAGTCCACCCTTCAAAGCAATTTTAGAACTTTTTCTAGAATGACCATCAGAGCTGTCATCGTATAGGTCTAACAATTAAATTTGCATGTGCTTATGTTGGCAACACCATGCAAATAATTCAGTAAGGCTTCATAACCTTGGTATATCAGTGTCTCACAGCTGTGTTCCATGTCAACATGTGGCAATGTCTTACTGAGTAGCATTCATTATTGTTGTTGCATGTTTTTGTGTGCTATATGACAATAACTCTGATGGACATTCTAGGAAAAGAGTTCCAAAACTGCTTTGAAGGGTGAACTAGGTGCTTAGGTAGGTGCATAGCTTCCCAAGGGGATTACTTCAAAGGTGACCTTAGTGATATTCTACAATGAGATGTGTAGTACTTTGTTCAGGATGAGTTCACAAACTTAATTGTCATACCTTGTACACATGTATATGATGGTGGTCTCAATATAACCATATTATAATACTGTATTTTTACTGTACCTTTTAAATGTGTAGATACAAAGATACTTACTATTGTGTTACAGTTGCCCATAATATTTAGCACAGTAATGTGATGTGCAGGTGTGTGGCCTAGGATCCAAAGGCTATATGGCATGTAGCCCAGGTGTGCGGTAGGCCACACCCCTGAGGTTTATGTAAATGCATGCTGTAACATCTGCGCAATGATAAATCACCTAACAGCACATTCCTCAGAGTGTATCCCTGTTGCATGTTTTTTTGTGCCATATGACACTGTATCTGATGTGATGGTATATGCATAACATCCATTATCATTAGTCTATTACAGGTTTATAACAACTGCTAACTTGAAATAACTAATGTGATTTTTTATTTTTTGGCAGTTTTTGGCCAGGGCTGGGTTTGAACCTGCCACCTCCGGCATATGGGGCTAGTGCCCTATTCTTTGAGCCACAGGCGCAGCCCTAATGTGATTTTTTTACAGTCTACGTCCATTTCCTTTTTTTTCCCCCAAGAAACAGAATCTTGCTCTATTGCCCAGGCTAGAGTGTAGTGGCATGATCATAGCTCACTATAGCCTCCAACTCCTGACACATACACCCTCCCCTTAATAGAAGTTATAGTATTTGGCAGTTATTACTTAAATATGTGGAATTCTTGGTAACCATTCTAGAAATCTTCCTGGCTTATGGAGTGCCATGAGAAGGATAAACTCAAACTTGGGAAAATATCCAAATGCCATTTGAACTGATCCTTCCTAGGATGTCAACAAAGTATTCAGTATCCATCTTTCTGTCTTTTTCATCAGAGATATTTTACACTGGGCAAGGAAAAAGGAATGCCTTCTGTCTTTATGCAAGTTATATAGAAATTTCCACTTCCTCATGGCTGATTCTTCTGTCTTATTTCTATGTGAAAGAAAGAAAAACCTCGTATTTAATGTTACCTTTTTTTTTTCTTTTTTTGAGACAGAGTCTCACTACATCGCCCTCAGTAGAGTGCAGTGGTATCACAGCTCACAGCAACCTGAAACTCTTGGGCTTAAGCGATTCTCTTGCCTCAGCCTCCCAAATAGCTGGGACTACAGGTGCCCACCACAATGCCCAGCTTTTTGTTGTTGTTGCAGTTGTCATTGTTGTTTAGCAGGCCCAGGCCAGGCTCAAACCCGCCAGCCTCCATGTATGTGCTGGAGCCCTGCTCATTGAGCTAAGGGCACTGAGCCTAAAAAAATTCTTAGGCTTGGCACCCAGCGTTTAGTGTTTAGGGCACCAGCCACATACACCAGGGCTGGCGGGTTCAACCCGCCTGCTAAACAACAATGACAATTGCAACAAAAAAATAGCTAGGTGTTGTGACAGGCGCCTTGTAGTCCCAGCTACTTGGGAGGCTGAGGCAAGAGAATTGCTTAAGCCCAAGAGTTTGAGGTTGCTGTGAGCTATGACTCCACAGCACTCTACCGAGGGCTATGTAGTGAGACTCTGTCTCCAAAAAAAAAAAAATTCATAATGTTGGCCAGGTGCAGTGGCTCACACCTATAATCCTAGCACTCTGGAAGCCGAGCTCAGGAATTCAAGATCACCCTGAGTAAGAGCAAGACCCCTGTCTCCAGTAAAAGTAGAAAAAACTTGCCAGGCATTGTGGTCAGCATGTAGTCCCATTGCTCCAGAGAATGAAGCAAGCAGATTGATCCCAGGAGCTTCAGGTTGCTTTGAGCTAGGCTGATGCCACTACACTCTACCCAGGGTGACAGAGTGAGACTCTGTCTCAAAAACAAAAACAGAAAACATTTGTTGTGTTTATTTATAACCCAGATTTTGAAATTGTCCATTTTTTTTAACATACCTTCTGAATTAAGGTTATGTTCTTCATATAACTTGATAATAAGAAATTTGCCTTTTGTTTTAGATTTTATCAAAATACAACTCAAACCTAGCTACTCCAGTAGCAATTAAAGCAGTGCCACCCAGCAAAAGGGTCCTTGGAGAGAACATCCAAGATACTGACAACAAAGAAAACTGGTGAGTATGTGACCATCGTAAAGAAATTCACGTGTTATTTGAGGAAGACATTTAAACATTCACATCTTAATGGTAGTAGAAATTTTGTTTTTAATTGACATTTGTCAGTTTAGGTTAATAGCCTCTCTGTCTTTTAATATAGAACTTGTAAGCCTTGAATCACAGACTTCCAGATTGTCACGTTTAATGATACCAGAAATAGCTTCAGCAATTTTATAACTATAAAATATATAGTCACAACTTCATGTTATTTGTTTTGTTGATGGCTTTTAGTTATACCTAATGGATGTTTTTTATTTGTATCTGTTGCAGAACCAGTGGATTCATCTGTTGCAGAAACTGAGCAGGATGAGATGAAAACACATCTGGACTGACTTTGTTATTCACATTCCCCTACCTCTTTCTCCCTTTTTAAGACCAACTCATTTCAAAGAGGAACATGGACTTAGAGTCATCGTATGCTTTTTGTGATGTTTTGATTTGGTTTAAGCTCCGTCTTGTTGACGTGTGGTTTATTCAGTTTTTTGGGTAGGGGAGTTGTTAGTTTGGGGGGTTTTTTGGTTTGAAAAGGATTTATTTCTGGTTGTACGTGTCATTTTCACCAATACTATTAAAAAGCAATATTAACAATTTTAGTATAAAGTACAATCAAAGTATAAGATAAAGTACCCAAATATCCCAATCATAGTTTTCCATCAGGAATTGGGTTCAGGTGATTTTTTTCTGAAAACAATTCTGGTGACTAAGCTCTTTTAGTTTCAGACATGGAAGGTGGACAATTTTCTGAACATAGAAGGCAACATTTGACTTCTGAACAAGCAGAAAGTCCAAGAACAGGGTACAACTGAGGGGCTTCTAGGACTTGAATGTCTGGACTTTTAGAAATCCAGCCTGGACTTTCAGTTACATTTAGGCGTTTTCTGTTTTGTAACCATAGTTATAAGCATATTGTTTAACTTTTTTTAAACATTTATCAGTTTTTTGCCTGACATGTTTCAGTTTCCTTCTTGGTAACTCTTCTTCATCAGAGGAAATATGGGCAGCAAAATATTTCCTTGTAGCTGTGACTTGGAATCCATGCACATCTGAAAGGAATACTTTTTGTGCCATAAGAGGGAATCCATTCATCAGTACTAATTTCAATGCGCCCAAAATCTGAATAAAATGTAGGTTATTTTTTGAAAGCTCCATTTATTCCATGAATTCTTGTTTGGTGGAACCCTGTAATTGGATTTGACTGTGAATGTGAAACAGTCTTGACTACCTTCAAAATTATATTCTGGATCTGACTGAAATGAGGGGAAAAGCATGTTCTTGGATGCCTGGAGGCAGATATGCTTCGCAAGGATCATTTTTGTGAAGGCAGGCTAGAGTTTTCAGAAACTAATCTCAGTGAAAAATCAGACTCTGAAGGATGGCTTTCTGCCAAAGATATCCCCCACTGTGATAAAATGTCCTGTGATTTTTTGGTAATTTCTGTTGCAGTGTCCATGTCTTTAGCAATATCATCAAAGATCAGCAAAAGCATTGTAGTTACCTGTATAACCAGGAGGATAGCTTTGTTATGTTACTATTGATATGTTCATAGGCTTTTCCTTCAATGTATTTGTACTTCTATTTAGACTAGTGCAAAGAGTTTCTAAAGGATACGTGAGTTTCCTGCAAACTGTAACTGTCATCTTGGTTCTTTGGCCACATATAAGATTGTATATTTTTTAATTTGCAAAGATCAAAAACATTGTTGTACTTCCTAGAACTGAAAGTTGTCAACTTTTCATTCATTTCTGAAAGTGAGTTTTCTTGTCATCCATTAAAATATTTGATATTGGGCAGCGCCAGTAGCTCAAGGAGTAGGGTGCCGGCCCCATATGCTCAGAGTGGCTGGTTCAGGCCCAGCCCCAGTCAAAACTGGAATTTAAAAAAGAAAAATAAATTGAGAGAAGGGGATTGTCACTCTCTGAAGTACCTGGTCTAAGTAGAATTTCATCCCTTCATGATAGAATTCTTTTTTTTTTCTTATAGAGACACAGAGTCTCACTTTATTGCCCTTGGTAGAGTGCCGTGGCATCACACAGCTCTCAACAACCTCCAACTCCTGGACTTAGGAGATTCTCTTGCCTCAGCCTCCTGAGAAGCTGGGCCAACAGATGCCCGCCACAACACCTGGCTGTTTTTTTGTTGCAGTACAGCAGGGCCAGGTTTGAACCTGCCACCCTTGGTATATAGGACCAGCACCCTACTCACTGAGCCACAGGCGCCGCCCTTGTGATAGAATTCATACAGTCTTCTTTAGAGTAACTGTGGTTGGCGGGGCAAGGTGGCTCACGCCTATAATCCTAGCACTCTGGGAGGCCGAGGCAGGTGGATTGCTTGAGCTTATGAGTTCGAGACCAGCCAGAGCAAAAGTGAGACCCTGTCTCTACTAAAAAAAAAAAAAAAATAGAAAAACTGAGACAAGAGGATCGCTTAAACCCAACAGTTGGAGGTTGCTCTGAGCTATGATGCTATGGCACTCTACCCAGGGCAACAGCTTGAGACTCTGTCTCAAAAAAAAAATGTCTGGAGGGGTTGCAAGAGAAAATAGGTGAGGAAGTAAAAACTGCTATACATAGTTATTTTGGATAGATTTGCTAAAGAAAAAAGAAAGAAGGCTAGAGGGGTTGTGGAGCAAAGAGGTGATTTTAAGAAGGGCAATAAAGTCTTGAGCATTTCTGATTGCCTGCAATGTCTCTACTTGCTTTGTGATGACCCCTCAAAATTGTCCAAATTTCATCTTTCCCTGACCCTCTCCATTTTCTGCCTATGATTCTAGTTTCTGTTCTTTAGAATTGTTATGCTGCCAGCTTTTCAAGCTCCAAACATTGGGATCTTTCAAGCATGTTTTCCCACTTTTTTTTTTTGAGACAGAGTCTCACTTTGTTGCCCCTGGTAGAGTGCTGTGGTGTCATAGCTCCCAGTAATGTCAGACTCCTGGGCTCAAGCGATTCTCTTGCCTCGGCCTCCCAAGTAGCTAGAATTATAGGTGCCCGCCACAATGCCCCACTATTTTTAAAGATGGGGGAGGAGGGTCTTGCTCTGGTTCAGACTGGTCTTGAACCTGTGAGCTCAGGCAATCTACCCTCCTAAGCCTCCCAAGTGCTAGGATTACAAGAGTAAGCAACCATGCTTGCCCTCCCCCACTATTTTTTTTTTTTTTTTGAGACAGAGCCTCAAGCTATCCCCCTGGGTAGGGTGCTGTGACATCACACCTCACAGCAACCTCCAAGTCCTGGGCTCAAGCGATTCTCCTGCCTCTCTGCCTCCCAAGTAGTTGGGACTACAGGTGCCCGCCACAACACCCGGCTATTTTTTGTTGCAGTTGTCATTGTTTAGCTGACCCAGGCCAGGTTCAAACCTGCCAGCCTCACTGTATGTGGCTGGTGCTATAACCACTGTGCTATGGACACTGAGCCAAATATTTTTTGTTGTCGTAGTTCTTTTTTTTCTTTTTTGGCTGGGGCAGGTTTGAACCCACCACCTCCAGCATACGGGGCCAGCGCCCTACTCTTTGAGCCACAGGCATCACCCTGGAAATTGAGCCTTTAGTGATTGACTTTCCTCTCCCACATCTCATTTCCCATCCTGAGTCTTGGTTGCCATGCAAGGTCTCCAAACATCCCTGGGATGTTCTCTCCTCTCCACCTTTTGCCTTGCCCCAATTCTCAGATTATTGCAATAGTATCAGACACACCTCTATCTTGAACGTTGGCCAAGAGTCAGTCAATACAGGCCATCCTCAGGTTACAAACAAGATAGGTTCTATAGGTTAGTTTTTAAGTTAAACTTGCACATAAGTTGGGACAGGTACATTACCCATTACCTGTAATAGCCTCTGTTCATATGAGCAAGTCAGATGTTTATAACTCGAGGACAATCTGTTTCTAAGAAATGTTCTCATGTTTCTGAGTTATTTCCTCTTTTGTTCTTGCTGTACCTTTCATCTGTCCAAATCCAACTCTTTTAGGAGTTGGACAAACTCAAAACCATCTCCAGAAAGCCTTTTGTTATCCTACCATATAGTATTCTCTTCAGCAGGGATTTAACTTTCTTTCTTGGGACACTTTTGAGACAGAGTCTCACTATGTTGCTCTCGGTAGAGTGACGATGGCTCACAGCTCACAGCAACTTCAAAATTCTTGTACTTAAGCTCTCTTGCCTCAGCCTCCCAAGTAGCTGGGACTACAGGCGCCTGCCACAACACCTGGCTATTTCTTGGGACACTTTTCTACCCTTTATCATCTTCCTTCCTTGCCAGACTTCCTGAGAAAGTATCTCCATCGATGTGGATTGGTCTTTGTATTGCTGCTGGCCCATAGCACATGGGGGATTGTACTGTATGTTTATCAGACATTCATTTTGTGAGCCATTCTGGCAAAGTACCGGAAGGTATGAGGGGAGTTAATCAGGAATACTGCAAATTTTCTGCCCATTTCCAATGGTTACTATTTTTAAAATTTATACAGGTTTTGAGAATCCGTCTGATTCACCTCATTCTTTTTTTTTTTTTTTTTTTTTGAGACAGAGCCTCAAGCTGTCCCCCTGGGTAGCTTGCTAAGGCATCACAGCTCACAGCAACCTCCAACTCCTGGGCTCAAGTGAGTCTCCTGCCTCAGCCTCCCAAGTAGCTGGGACCACAGGCGCCCGCCACAATGCCCGGCTGTTTTTTGGTTACAGCCGTTGTTGTTTGGCAGGCCCAGGCTGGATTTGAACCCATCACCTTAGGTGTATGTGGCTGGCGCCTTAGCCACTTGAGCCACAGGCGCCAAGCCTACCTCATTCTTAAATTGCTCTCATTTCACCAAATCCTATCTGTGCAATTTTCTTAGGAGTAGGTTGTAACTGGGCAGGCATGCTGGCCTGAGCAGAATAGGAAATCCTGAACAGCCAAAGGCACAAAGTGAAGTGGCTAGAAATGCCTTTTCTTCTCCTTTCTTTTAAAACAGCTGACATTGTCCAATAGGCTTTCCCCTACTATTTCAGTGACTCCTCTGTATAATTTTATGAGGTAGTCATGTCATTACACTTTTCCACAATCAAGTGTGTATAACATTCCCAAGCTAAGGGTTTTTGCTCAAAATTAGTTTTTAGTTTAGTATTTAGTATTAAAACTGCTTTTGGGTTTTATCTTATTATACACTTAGGGATTTCTTATGGAGGTAGGGGGGAATCCCACAACTTTGTCTTCATAGAATAGTTGCCTTAAGTCATGATTAGTCCTACCAGAATAAACATAAGCTTCAAGCTTTTTCCACTGCAGACTCCAGGAAATTACAGCTATTGCCAAAAGCAACCTTCATCTAAAGAATAAAAGACAAACCAGAATAAGCAGGCCTCCTTTGTCTGCTTTTATCAACATGGAAATCTTGACTCTATCGCCAGCCACATACACCTAAGGTGGCAGGTTCAAATCCAGCCCAGGCCCACCAAAAACAACAATGACGGCTGCAACCAAAAAATAGCCAGGCGTTGTGGTGGGGCGCCTGTGGTCCCAGCTACTTGGGAGGCTGAGGCAAGAGACTCCCTTGAGCCCAGGAGTTGGAGGTTGTTGTGAGCTGTGATGCCACAGCACTCTACCTAGGGGGATAGCTTGAGGCTCTGTCTCAAAAAAAAAAAAAAAACTGAATAAGGGTGCTCTAGTTTTATCTTGGCAGAGATTTATAATTATAATGGATAATGCCACAACAAGAGCAGCATAGTAGTGTGGGTAGAAGCTAGATTAATAAATCAAGGATAAGGCTTGGCGCCTGTGGCTCAAGTGGCTATGGCGCCAGCCACATAAACCTAAGGTGGCGGGTTCGAATGCAGCCCGGGCCCGCCAAACAACAATGACGGCTGCAACCAAAAAATAGCCAGGCGTTGTGGCGGGCACTGTGGTCCTAGCTACTTGGAAGGCAGAGGCAGGACTTGCTTGAGCACCCAGGAGTTGGAGATTGTTGTGAGCTGTGATGCCACGGCACTCTACCCAGGGGGACAGCTTGAGACTCTGTCTCAAAAAATAAATAAATAAATAAATAAAGGATAAAACAAAGTATGAAAGAACACTATTTCTGGAAATGTATGTTTCAACTACTCTTCTACTATTGGCTACCAAGGTTCAGTTTCCCCTCACCCCCACTTCTGGACTGTTTTATATAAAGTACACTTCTATCTGGGCTGACCCAAAAGGTTAAAAACCAACCTAGGTTTCAAGTGCATTTATAAATGGAAATTAATCATTATCTCAGTTGTGAAAATTAAATGAGATAATGCATGTAAAGTTGCTTCTTAGCCAAGTACGCACTTATTATATGGTCATGTCTCAATAAACCCATCATTAGCTGAAAATATCCTAAGTTGAAAGTGCATTTTCTACTTAATATTTTCAATTTATGACAGATTTATCTGCATGTAGCCCCATCAAAAGTCAAGGAGCCCAGGGAATACAGTACATCACTTTCATACCATTGCAAAGTTGAAAATCAGAAGTTAGAACCCCTGTGAAGTCGGATACCACTATTTAGCACAGCTAAATGTAACTATGTAAATATTATAAGCCTGGTTGTACAAAGCTCCCTTCTCCACTTCACAAGAACAAGTTTGGGGCTCCGCGCCTGTGGCTCAATTGGCTAAGGCGCCAGCCACGTACACCTAAGGTGGCGGGTTCGTATCCCCAGCCCGGGCCCGCCAAACAACAACGATGGCTGTGGCCAAAAAATGGCCAGGCGTTGTGGCGGGCGCCTGTGGTCCCAGCTACTTGGGAGGCGGAGGCAGGAGACTGGCTTGAGCCCAGGAGTTGGAGGTTGCTATGAGCTGTGATGCCATGGCACTCTACCCAGGGGGATAGCTTGAG
>CAUYQV010042219.1:0-10409 GCA_963574575.1 Galagoides demidoff
GAGTCTCCTGCCTCTGCCTCCCAAGTAGCTGGGACCACAGTCGCCCGCCACAACGCCTGGCCATGTTTTGGTTGCAGCCATCATTGTTGTTTGGCGGGCCGGGCTGGGGATTCGAACCTGCCACCTTAGGTGTGCGTGGCTGGTGCCTTAGCCGATTGAGCCACAGGCGCCGATTATAACAGGCTCTCTAGATGAGTTCTAGGAAAGCTAAAATTGAGAGCTATTGGTCTGGAGGTTTATAATCCCAAGTTTAGTGAACTGTCATCTGATCCAGTACTTGCCATTGCATCCCATGCCAAGGTATCTCCTTTTTCAATGGTAGTCAGCCTTGCTGTCCTACCTTCTCTCCTTTCTGCCTCAAGTGCAGCCCTGGACCTTACGTTGAGTGGTGCACAGTGGTAGTGTGCCTCAATGCTATTCTCTATGGGACACAAAAGCAGCAGCTAGCTCTTTCATAGGGTACCATCAGGCCAACTTTACGCTCAAAAACTTGGTATTTCCAGATTGGTTAATTCATTCAACAGGTGACATACATTCCCTAAGAACTGTATCTATGATTTATCAGAAACTATCTGAGATACTGGGGGCACACAGGGGACCAGACAAAGTCCCTCTTTGGGAAGCTCACTGTCTAGAACAGGAGTCCTTATTGTGAGAGAGATCAGGAATGGGCTTGAGGCATACAACAAAAATGCCCAGATATATGGTACTGGTAAGGAGATCTGTAGATATCATGAGATTTTAAAGGTTGTTCAGGACTACAGAAAGGCTAAGAGCTATTGGATGGATTGATGACAATGAAGAATGCTTCCAAATAAGAAAAAACATCCCATTGGCCAGGTAGCAAAGTGATGCCAAGTAGGGATCTTTATTATCACTGTCATTAGCAGACCAACCATAAACTGCAGAATGGGTAATATCACAGGGCAGAAAAGTTTCCTTAGGTGAGAGGTCAAAGGTGTAGCTTGAGGCACAATTTAAATGCCACTTGATAGCAGCCTATTCTCATAATAATTCTGTGTGGGTATGTCTCATTTCTAAGGAGAATGAGGTTGGTATGAACAGATGGTCAAGAAAAAATATCTTAAGAGAAATGGGTTATGAATTGTACCTTAAAGGGCAGATGGGACCCAGACAGGGCTTGAGACCAGGCCAAGGATTGGGTGAGATCTGAAGCCATTGGACCAATGTCACCTTCTATCCCTCTTATTTGAAATGCTAGACCCACAGCTGCATAGTTGACAGGGAATCCCCAAGAAAAAAGCTTTTCTAGAAGAGCCCAATCCATGCCAAAATCTACCCTGAGTGCGGGGGGGCGGGGATTTCTGCTTCTGTGATCATTCTTTCTGGAGAGGAGCTTTCCCAAGTGAGGTTGGAGTCAATCTGGAGAGAGCAGAAATGATGCCTCAGACTTCCAAATTGACCCCTAGGTGAGCACAATCCAGAGATTTTTCGAAGAAACTCTAGTGGGGGGAAAGAAGGGCCATTCCTCGTTTGGCTTCAAATGTGGTAGAGAGTCAGGTTGGGGAATCTATGGCTTGAGCTTTGAACCTGACCTCTCAACCTTAACCAGAAGACTCAGCAACCAGCATCAGCTTTCTTTCTTTCTTTCTTTTTTTTTTTTTAACTTTGGACAGTTTTATTGACATCTTAGGTCTATAACAATTTCATCAAAAATATGGAACGCTTCACAAATTTGTGTGTCATCCTTGTGCAGGGGTCATAGTAATCTTGTCTGTTATCATTCCAATTTTAGCATATGTGCTGCCGAAGCAAGCACAGCATCAGCTTTCTTATGGCTCCCAATTTAGCGTTTCTTTTTTTTGTTTTGTTTTGTTTTGAGATGGAGCCTCAAGCTATCCCCCTGGGTAGAGTGCCATGGCATCACAGCTCATAGCAACCTCCAACTCCTGGGCTCAAGCGAGTCTCCTGCCTCTGCCTCCCAAGTAGCTGGGACCACAGGCGCCCGCCACAATGCATGGCCATTTTTGGTTGCAGCCATCATCATTGTTGTTTAGCAGGCCCGGGCTTGGGGATTCGAACCCGCCACCTTAGGTGTACGTGGCTGGCGCCCTAGCCGATTGAGCCACAGGCGCCAAGCCACCTTTTCAAATGACATATTTTATGGTCTTTTCTTAGTAGTTCTCAGTTAACTTTATCACCTTTCATTATTAGCCTGTGCTAATAGTTCTGTAGTTATTTTCCTTGTCAGATGGCCTCCAACGTCCAAGCTTCCTCTTCTCCCCTTTATAATTTGCTACTTTTATTCTATAGACAATTTGAAATCCAAACTTAATATGGATGTTATATTAAGTAAGACTCCTATAAACATGGAATTTTTGGCTGCTATTTGTGTTGGCAAATTCAGGCAGTCTGGGGTCATTTTTTTTTTCCACCTTAAATCTGGATTCAAAATATATTCTGGTGCTTGAAATTATAAGAAGCCTGAATGGATTTGGGGGCAATGGAGAGAGAGTTTTAGTTCACAGAACTACAGTATACTGCTTTTCAGATACTCTTTTTACTGACAAGTGAAGGTAGCAGTGATAGAGAATTTGAAACTAATGATTTTTTGATTCCTTTAAACTTCATTTGGTCACATGTTCAGGTGATGCATGTACTACATTCTGTTTTGATATTTCTGTGTGATATAAGGAGAAAGAGCATTAAAAGAGCTGATTGTAGGGTGGTTCCTGTGGCTCAGTGGGTAGGGCGCCGGCCCCATATGCTGAGGGTGGCGGGTTCAAACCTGGCCCCAGCCAAACTGCAACAACAACAAAAATAGCCAGGTGATATGAAACTAATTTATACCTTTTATATGAAAGCTATAACCAAATAGCCTAAGAATGTGGGGAGGGGGGAGGGGGATTGGAGGGACCATTTTTGAGGTTTATCTTACAGGGGTACAAGTGAAACTCTCTAAGAGTAGAATCAGAACGTTTTAAAACAATAACTAAGAAAATGACATGAAGGCTGTGTTGATCAGTTTGATGGAAGTATTTCGGATTGCGTGTGAAAACCCCACACTGTACCCCAGAAGTGCATTAATGTACATAGTTACCATTCAATAAAAAAAAAAAAAAATTAAAATTAAAAAAAAAAATAGCTAGGTGTTATGGCAAGCGCCTGTAATTCCAGCTACTCCGGAGGCTAAAGCAAGAGAATCGCCTAAGCCCAGGAGTTGGAGGTTGCTGTGGGCTGTGTGATGCCACAGCACTCTACAAGGGCGATAAAGTGAGACTCTGTCTCTACCAAAAAAATAATAAAAGATATGATTCTAATCCTCATTCTACTATTGCTGCTGCTTGGGTGATTGGACATATCTTCAAGCCTTCCAGGTCAATTTTCTTATTTATCATAGTGAGATAATTATTCTGCCCACCTTAAAAGTTATGGCAGGGTCAAAATAAGGTAATGCCATGAAAACCTTTAAAACAGCAAAATGCTACATGATGTGTGTTTTGTTTACTATTGGTATTTAACCTATGCTTAGTTAAGACTGTTCTTTTACTGAATGCAGTCCTATTTAATGTGACTTTCTGCCTGAGCAACTTGTTCTCTATCTTTGTGTAGGCAAAAACAGCTGGAAGATATCTTGGTTCTGGCCAAACAATTCCATGAGACAGCTGAGCCTATTTCTGACTTCTTATCTGTCACAGAGAAAAAGCTTGCTAACTCAGAACCTGTTGGCACTCAGACTGCCAAAATACAGCAGCAGATCATTCGACACAAGGTAGGAAGTAGTTATAGTTAATGAAAGCACAGAATTGGAATCAGAAATCCTAGAAATAAGAAAACTGCCTATAGCATTTCAGATGTGTTTTTCAGGTTGTTTTCTTTTTTAAGTTTAATTTAAAATATCAAATTATTAAGTAGAAAAGTCACATTCGTAAAGTAAAAATAGAAATTGACTAATAAGCCACCATCAGAAAAAACAGCTTTTGTTCCCAAAACAAAATAGCTTTTGCCCTTCAGTAGGTAAACGTTTTTATTATTTAATTTGTTATATCATTTGTTATTCATCATTATTTTACTTTTCATTTATTTTGTTTCTGTTACTCATTTTCTCCATCTGGATTTCCAGGCTCTGGAAGAAGAAATAGAAAATCATGCAACAGATGTGCACCAGGCAGTCAAAATTGGGCAGTCTCTCTCCTCCCTCACATGCCCTGCAGAGCAGGGTGTGCTATCAGAAAAGATAGACTCACTGCAGGCCCGATACACTGAGATTCAAGACTGGTGCTGTAGGAAAGCAGCCCTGCTTGACCAAGCACTGTCTAATGCTAGACTGTTTGGGGAGGATGAGGTGGAGGTGCTCAACTGGCTGGCTGAGGTTGAGGACAAGCTCAGTGCAGTGTTCGTAAAGGATTACAAACAGGATATCCTGCATAAACAGCATGCTGACCATCTGGTATTCATGTTTTCCATTCTTACTGATTATGTTACTAAGTTATTTTATTATTTTGATTTGTGTTTCTCTTCATTTCTTTTTTTTTTTCTTCTTCATTTCAAATACGTTAGCTTTATTTTATGCCCAAGTTAATAGTTTATAGGCTTGGTATTAAGTACTAATCTGTTTTTGGATGAGTCCATGGAAATAACTTGTATTTAACAAACTAAACTGGTAATACTAGAAGATGGTGTGTGGCATAGTCAGGTACCATCTCAACTCCGACTCATGATTTGGATTATTAGATAACATATCACTAAGGTTCTCTTTAAGCAGTTTTATGAAAGAGAAAAGTACTTTAAAAAAAAAACCAGATATATCTAAATAGTGCACAGGATTTGGTCATGTACTTATAACTTTTACTGTATTTCTGGAATTTATATGCTCAAATTTTGAGGATTCTGTGTCATTTTAGTAGAGCAGAGTTTGCCATTTTTATTTCATTTTTACAAAATCTCTTTGGGAATAATAAAAATAGACAAAGCACTTTTTTTAATAGTCTAATATTATTTTGCTTCTTTGGCTTCAAATATGAAGAGAGTTTTCAGCCAGGATCCTGACTTAAGTCAACCCGTTTTTGCTGGTTTTCTTCTCTTGAACTTTCTGTCTTATTCTTTATTTTTTGTTGAATTTCACTTCTGCCTTTCTTAAATTCAGGTTTGATACCAATAGATTGGTAAAGCTGATTTAATTCTAAATCCCTTTTTATCCAGCACAGAAGAAAGCTTGCCTATAAGTATCTGACTTAGTTATTTTGAATAATTAGTGGGCTAACCAAAAAGATAATGAGGAAATCAAATATCTGATATTTAAACTAAAATAGTGTTCATCTCTTTAAAGTCTCACATTTCTTTCCCTTTGTTGTGCTATAGTTTTAGAATTAATGGTATTCTTTCCTTTCAGGCTTTAAATGAAGAGATCGTTAATAGAAAGAAGAATGTAGATCAAGCTATTAAAAATGGTCAGGCTCTTCTAAAGCAAACCACAGGTACTTTGAAAAGTGCATTTGTTAGTGCCTCTGTTTTCAAAGGCAGTCACATTTCCAGGGAGTTCCTTGTGTAAGCCACATATGAGGAGCTTAGTGATTTTGTTACCATGTACTCCAGGAGGCTGATGCCCTGTGTTCTATTTCCTGCTAAATCTTTTGAAAACTAAAGGACTTAGTGGTCTCCCGCCAGTTACAGATGAGGATTCCCCTTGCCCTCCAATATGTTGAATGTGAGTATTCACTGAATGGTACTATGAACACTAGAAATACCCAACTCTCAACTCAGACCTTAATGATCTCAGAGGTGGCCTCTTTTATCAGGTGAAAGGTTTATTTTATTTCCCACATACACTTAATATGGAATGTTAGGTGAAATCATTACTACAGGGAGAGAACATCTATAAAAATAAAGATCTAATTGGAAGAAAGCATTAAAGGGACCCCACCTTCCTGGCTCTTAAATATGGTAAATCATGTCTTACATCGCACAGGTGAAGAGGTATTACTTATCCAGGAGAAACTAGATGGAATAAAGACTCGCTACGCAGACATCACAGTCAGTAGCTCCAAGGCTCTCAGAACTTTAGAGCAAGCCCGGCAGCTGGCCACCAAATTTCAGTCTACCTATGAAGAACTGACCGGGTGGCTGAGGGAGGTGGAGGAAGAACTGGCAGCCAGTGGAGGACAGTCTCCCACAGGGGAACAGATACCCCAGTTTCAGCAAAGACAGAAGGTAAGCTGTCATTCCATACTGAAAAGGAGCAGGAGTCCTTAAGTTCATCACTTTTACTTTAATCTAAACCAAAATGTCTGCCTCTCTTTTTTGTTTACTCATGGACAGTAAGATTTGATATAAAGACATATATAAATAATGTTACATATATGTTCTAGTCTAAAGAAGAAAGAAATTGAATCTCAAATCCCTAGGAAGTTTGCTTTGTATGTAACATATTAAGATTTACCTCCATTATTCATTTCTCAAAGAGCGTTTCATGGTTTTATTTGATTCTCCTACAGGATCTAGTATAATTCTAGTACAGTAATACTTTGTAGATACTTTTTAAGTTAAATGCCTAGCCAAGGATTAAAACATTATTTATGATTTTTATTGAAGTAAGGAGAAAAAAGAACGAACCACTCTTTGTTTTACCCAGAAACAGTCTGGCTCAAGAAGTCATGCAGGCAGTTCTAAGTAAGCAGCAGCAGCTAAGTCTAAAGTCAGGCTTCAGAATGATTGAAAAATCTGAGACAAGAAAAAAATAACTGAGGGAAGGAGGTCAGAGCCCTGCTGGGATGTGTGGTGGAGATAGCACTTTCTACCCTGCACAGCTGCTGTTGTGCTTTATTTAGCAAAGCATGGCCTGAAAACTCTCTTCCCTCCTTAGGAACTAAAGAAGGAGGTTATGGAGCACAGGCTGGTGTTGGACACAGTGAATGAGGTGAGCCGTGCTCTCTTAGAGCTGGTGCCCTGGAGAGCCAGAGAAGGGCTGGATAAACTTGTGTCCGATGCCAATGAGCAGTACAAACTGGTCAGTGACACAATTGGACAAAGAGTAGATGAAATTGATGCTGCTATTCAGAGATCACAACAGGTAATGTTTGTAATACCTCTACATTAATATTTTAGATAGTGGGGACAGATGTGTGAGATACAATACTATGACCCATATAAATAATAATGACACAATAATGAGAATGAGTTCAAACTGAATCTGATGCAACAAACACGTCTCAGAAATGGGAAATGATTAGGTAGTTTGTGAGGATAGATCTGAGTTTGGTCCAAAATACTTGACTCCTTTGAGTAAAGAACTTAGAGAACAACCTTTATGAGGCTTTTCCTCAGCTAATGCCCTGCTAGGCTAAGATGTTTGATGGTGGTGAGAGTTGATACTCAATATCTAGATCCAAAAGATCCAAATGCTTATAATCTTAGTTTGATATAATCAACTCTCTTAGCATTAGATGAAAGGGGGAAGGAACCAAGAACTGTAATTACTATCAAATATGCAAACCAAAATAGTAGACCTATCCAAAATAGAACCCTCTCAAAAAACACAGGTGTCATATCTCCCTTGATCTTTTTTCCTCCCTGCTTTCTGGGAGAAGGTTATTTGCCTTTTTCTGTGGCCAGGTATCACCTATCAATGGGCCATATAACAACTCCTTGGTGAGTTCGTAGTGATAAGCAAATGCTTTTTGAACAACACACAAATTTATGTTGATTCTAGGTACACAACCAATGTGTCTTTAGTGTTATCCCTAATCTTGGCCAGATATTTCAGTATGAAATTTACCATCCTTGAGAGAAGCTTATTTTAAATATTAGTGTAGGTTGTCAAAGTAGAAGAAGATGTAAAAGATGGGGGAACCCTCATGAAACAAAAGTCATATACAGCATATTTTTGTTACTATTGCCTGCAAAGATTTGATGTTTTTAACTCTCCTTCAGCTGAGGAAGTACATCCAAGTTAACTTGCCAGGCGTGGTGGCTCATGCCTGTAACCACAGCACTCTGGGAGGCTGAGATGGGTGAATTGCCTGAGCTCGGGAGTTCAGGACCAGGCTGAGTAAAAGTGTGACTCTGTCTATGAAAATAGCCGGGCGTTGTGGCAGGCATCTGTAGTCCCAGCTACTCGGCAGGCTGAGGCAAGAGAAACACTTGAGCCCAACAGTTTAAGGTTGCTGTGAGCTGTGATACCACAGCACTGTACTGAGGGCAACAAAGTGAGACCCTGTCTCAAAAAAAAAAAAAGTTAGCTTGACTCAACTACATCCATGTTAAATTTATATTTAAACATCTGAATAAAACTGTTGTTTAATATCATCATAGCAAAGAGGATTGGCAGAAAGAGTGCAGTGTCATAAAAGCATTGATTAGAGATATATTTTGAATGATGTCAATTTCTATTGTTTCTATCTGTGGTACTACTAACAGGGTTCCATAACTTCTTTTAAAGAAGTTGACAGGTGATCAATTCTGATTTGTCTGCATCTTGATTTGTGATTCTTCCCAGTTTGGGCTTTACTTTGTGAGATACAAATTATGTTACTCAAAATCCAGGCCTCTCTATGTTGAATAAATTAGAATTCTAAGGAGACCTTGGCTGTATGTAATTTGTTTTTCTTCAATACCTCTACTAGTATGAGCAAGCTGCTGATGCAGAACTAGCTTGGGTTGCTGAAACAAAACGGAAACTGATGGCACTGGGTCCAATTCGCCTAGAACAGGACCAGACCACAGCTCAGCTGCAGGTACAGAAGGTAAGTTTAACACTAGTGGGCCCACTCTGACCTGAGCTAGTAGAATCATCAGTAGCTTAGAGAGCCTACAAGAGTTTCTGACTAATCTATGTTAAGTGGAATGATTTAATGGCATCATAGAGGATAGAAATTAATCTTACGTGTACTTTGTTGGTGTGAGGGAGAAATTTTGCTTTGTGAAGAAGTAACCAGGAAAGAATCCAGGAAAGACTAGTTAGCAATTCCCTAGATGACTTCTAGGAGGGAAAATATTTTTGTAAACTACTAAAAAAGATAAACAAGAGATGTTAGATAGGCAAAGTGTCAAACTTTATAAGAAAAATTTTTGATGTGGCTTTAAAGCAAGGAATTGTTCAAAGCTTATGTAAGCTTTCACTAACACAGGCTCAGGGTCTCTTACTTCTTGACTTAACTGAAGTTTACTTTTCAAAGGCTTTCTCCATTGATATCATTCGACACAAAGATTCAATGGATGAACTCTTCAGTCACCGTGGTGAAATCTTTGGCACATGTGGGGAGGAGCAGAAAGCTGTATTGCAGGTGAATTGCATTGATTTATATACCACATTGTTGTGTCCTGATCATGCTGCATTAGAAGTACAATTGTGGGGTGGTGCCTGTGGCTCAAAGGAGAAGGGTGCTGGCCCCATATTCCAGAGGTGATGGTTTCAAACCCAGCCCTGGCAAAAAACTGCCAAAAAAAAAAGAAGTACAATTGTGAAATGATGGGTCAAGATTTTTTGCCTCCTGGACTTTCTTATTACTGATTAATAGTTTTTCTTTTTCTTTTTTTAAGACAGAGTCTCACTATGGTACTGTCAGTAGAGTACTGTGGAATCATAGCTCACAGCAACCTCAAACTCATAGGCTTAAGTGATTTCTCTTGTTTCAGCCTCCCAAGTAGCTGGGACTAAGGCGCCTGCCACAGCACCTGGCTATTTTTTGTTGCAGTTGTCATTCTTTTTTAGCTGGCCCCGGGCCGGGTCAAACCCACCACCCTCTGTGTATGTGACTGGCACCGTAACCACTGTGCTATGGGTGCCAAGCCAGATTAATAGTAAAGTCCAACTTGATCGTCTAGGGAATTCAAACTCCTAGCCCTATGTTCACAAATGTCTAAGTAGCCGTAGTATAAAATATGACATACATTGTAAATTCACTTTCTTTATAACAAAGAAATTGCTACTTATCCTTACTCTGTAAAGAATAAGCTTTGAGGTACTTATCAAGGAATTTATGGTGGGGTTTTTAGAACTGCATTTATAGATTAATTCCTTCCTCAGGTCCTTCTAAAAGGTCACCTCCCCCCGCCCCCCCTTTTTTTTTTTTTTGAAACAGACTCTCTGTCACTCTGCATAGAGTGCTATGGCATCATCATAGCTCATAGCAACCTCAAACTCTTGGGCTCAAGCAATCCTCCTGCCTCAGCCTCCTGAGTAGCTGGAACTATAGGCACCTGCCACAACACCCAGCTATTTTTTTTCTGTAGTTGTTGTTTAGCAGGCCCGGGCCAGGTTCTAACCCATCAGCTCTGGTATACGTAGCTGGTGCCTTAACCACTGAGTTACGGTTGCCAAGCCCAGGGGTTCAGTCTTGCTCAGCCTGGTCTCCAGCTCCTGAGTTCAATCAGTCCACCTGCCTTGGCCTCGCAGAATGCTGTGATTACAGGCATGAGCCCCTGCATCCACAAGTCACCCTTTTTTTAAA
>CAUYQV010042220.1:0-57472 GCA_963574575.1 Galagoides demidoff
GGGCGCCTGTGGTCCCAGCTACTTGGGAGGCGGAAGCAGGAGACTCGCTTGAGCCCAGGAGTTGGAGGTTGCTATGAGCTGTGATGCCATGGCACTCTACCCAGGGGGATAGCTTGAGGCTCCGTCTCAAAAAAAAAAAAAGAAATCCTGGGCTGACTCCTGAGGCCCTTGAAGCTTGTCTTGATCACTGACAGTAGAGTTTGCACCGTTTGCCTATCCTGTCTTCCACCCACGTGCCTGCCCTTTGTGTATCTTGCCGCCCATTATGATTTCCAGCCTGTGGGTGACTTATAAATTGGATACACATAAGAAAGGTTGCCACTGGCCAATGATTGTAAGTCTGTTAGCAAGTCTTAGCTTTAGGACTGTGGTATTAGTGGTGACCTGTTGTGAATCAAGAATGGATTGACTATAGCAGCAGAGGTAGAGGTTAAGAAAGAAGTTTCTGTGCATCATCAAGCAAATTATTGCTATTATTTTTCCAAAGACTGCGAAGTCATGAATTTTTACCCTCCTGATAGGCATCTTCTTTCCTATCTTTACCTCCAGAGAGGCTGAAAAAGGCTTTCCTGAATGCTTTTAGGGCCAAAAGCATTTACTGCACTGCTTAAGGGATACCATCTTTATACCCCTGTCGTTTCTTCATAATTTCCCTGAACCTGTTTCTTCAGCTCTTTCCTAAATTGGGTGTCTACTTACTTGAGTAGCTGCCACTGACTTCCTCTATTCACTTTTCTCCTCCCGTTCCTACTCTCTGAGCCTCTTCTCTTTGTTTCTTTTTGGTTTTTCTCTTCTCTTCGTTTTACAGAAAGAAGTACAAACGGTACTTAGTGGTATTGAACTTTGACTATAGATGCAAAATATTCCGGTATTAAGCATCCACAGCTCTTCTTTCATGATATACGATTTAAGCCTCCATGGTACTAGTATAACAATGAGTAAATGAAAAGTAGTTGGTAAATATTGGATAAATCTGGCTGCTACCGAGGAAAGAAGAAATTAAGATTAAACTCTTAGGCAGTTAATTCTTGGAAAGTTTTTAGAAATTAACATTTAAATAGAATCCAGGGTCAAGACTCCAGAAAAAGATCACATTTCAGTCTAGATGAACATCTCCTGGATACAGGCAATTGAGTTGGAAACTGCGTATCAATCTTCTGTACAACGGTAACCAGAGAAGGGAATTCTAAGGAGCAGGGATTTGAATACTCTCTTTCTTGAGAAACACACAATGCTACTTCTTTGAATCTTGAAATGAGTTATCAGAAACAAGAACCAGAATGTGAAAAATGTTGCAGAATGAGAGAGAAGGGGCATTCTCCTGACATCTTAGATTTCTAAAAACTGCCAATTCTAGGAAACTAAAAAAAAAATGTTAGAGAACGTTTGGCATCTTCACAGAATGTGAGAAAACATAGCCTGTATTTACTAAAAGAAGAATATTTATAAAGAAAAACAAATTGAAAAAATGAGTAAGATGAGGCTTGGCGCCTCAGTGGCTCAGTGGCTAGGGCACCAGCCACATACACTGGAGCTGGCGGGTTCGAATCCAGCCCTGGCCGCCAAACAACAATGACAACTACAACCAAAAAATAGCCAGGCGTTGTGGCGGGTGCCAGTAGTCCCAGCTACTTGGGAGGCTGAGGCAAGAGAATTGCTTAAGCCCAAGAGTTTGAGGTTGCTGTGAGCTGTGACGCCATGTACTCTATCGAGGGCGACATAGTGAGGCTCTGTCTCAAAAGAAAAAAAAAGAAAGAAAGAAATGCATTGATAGAAAATTCAAAATTAGGCTAGGCATGGTGGCTAAAGCCTCTAATCCCAGTACTTTGGGAGGCTCAACTAGCCTGAGTAACACAAGCAAGGCACCATCTGTCTCTACAAAAATATTCTACAAAATATTTTTAAAATTACCTGGATGAGGTGATGTGCACATGTAGTTCCACCTGCTCAGGAGGCTGAGACAGGAAGGTCACTTGAACCCGGGAGTTTGAGGTTACAGGAATTATGATCATGTCACTTCAGCCTAAGTGCCAGGGGACAGAGTGAGACTCTGCCTCTAAAGAAAAAAAAAAAGAAAGAAAGAAAAAACGAAAATTAAAAATTTAATTTAATGGTAGAATTAACGTTTTCATTGAGGCTAATACTAAAGAGGAGAAATCGATATTGTTAAATTATGATTCAGTAACTTGAGGGACAAATAAGAAAATCCTCCAAAAAATAGAAGGGGGAAGTGAAAAGATACAAAGGAAAAGGAAGGTAAAGGCAGGAGCCCAAAAGACTTTAAAATTCAACTTAAGAACGATATATGTTTCCTAAGATGAAATCAAGCTAATTAGAATAGAAGCACTGATTAAAGCACTACAGGAAAACTTTCCGAAATTGGATAAACAAATCTAAGCGTTTCTCTTGACATGATGTGATGGGGGGAGCATGCTATCACCTATGTGGTAGAATTGGCAAAAATGCTTTCCCTAAATCAGATCACGAGGATGAAATCTGGACAGGGCCAATTCACGGGTGTGTATGTTTCATGTTCAGTTGAACAAGGCCTCATGCTTTGAAGGGACTGAGGCTTGGTTTAATGTTGTGCTGCCACCATCTTGAAATTCTTAATAATTTTGACCAAAATGTTCTTCATTATTATTTTATAATAGGCCTCACAAATTATGTAGATGGTCCTGAATGTGGCAAATCCAGACTGTGGGACAGTTTTTAAAACAACTGGCTGTTGGGGGTCCTATGGCAGCCCCATATGAACCCTTTTCCCCTTCCCCTCCTCCTTCTCGCCTCCTAAGATAAAGGCACAAAGGATCTGGCTAGCCCCTCCCCTAGAAGTTCACACCAAAAGACCCTAAGCTGACAAGCAACTTATGGAATGTGCCCAACCCCCATGGCCCCATATAAAAGAGTCCTCTAACTGCCCTCCCCACCACCGGATGCCATCTTTGCACCACCCAGGCCGGTCACCCTCCCCTTTCAATAAACCTGGCCTGAACATCTCCTCTGCGGCCTTGTCTCTGGGCACCACCATTTACACCTCTCACTGGCCTGTATTCTTTTTAAAAATTATCAGTTATTTAAGGCTACTCCCCTCCTCCCTAATTTTCTCCATAAAAACCATGAAGGAAGTACTCTTATAACTTAAAGGCAACCAGGGAGATAGAACAACCAAAAGCAATGTATGATCTTTAACTGGATTCTGAGTAGGGTGTGTGTGGTGGAATATTTATAAAAGACATTTTGGGGGGGAATATTTGGAGTGATTTGAGTAAATAAGGACTGTATATAGATGGTATTGAAGGAGCTAAGAAAATTTCACTCCAAAATATCATTCCTTGATATAAGGAATATTTTGAATTAAAAGCCATGTATGGTCAGAAAGTATTGAAGAGGCCTTTCCTCTATCTGCATAAAACCTGAGTAGCCTGATGGGGAATCAAAGGGGGCTTCTGACTTCCTTACAGCATGCCAATAGACTTGCCTCTCAGGTTAATCTACAAAGCAATCTGTTTCTACCCATCTACACACATCCCCCTAGCAACCATTTGCTGAACCTATACTTTCCACATTCTCCCTCTTCCCTTCCAAAAGGCATCTATAAAGATCTCTGACTGTCACTGGGACTTTGGGTAACCATTCTTTTGATTCCTCCCATGCACATGGTATTTGTAAATAAACCTTTCTCTTAGTAATCTACTGTAATTGTGAGTTGATCTTTCAGGGAACCAACCAAAGGGAAAAGGCAGGTTTCACCCTGATTCCTACAGTATTACATATTTTTTACATTTTGGGAGTGTGAAAATAGTATTGTGAATATGCAGAAGGATGTCCTCAATGTTATGGAACAGACATATTGTGGTGAAGTATCATGATGTCTGCAGCTTTTCAATGGATTGGTAGAAATTAATGTTATGTATGGCTGGATTAAAAAAAAAAAGTAGCCCCCAAACTCTTCTAAGTCTTTTAGCAAACTTTTTTTTTTTAATTTAAGAGGGTTAGTTTTTAATAAATATCTGTTCATAAGTTTCCTAGCTGACTTTCTCATATCCAGAATCTCCCCTTCTAAGATTACAGTCCCTAATGGACACGGGCGCCTCCCCTGTCCCTCTGGGGAGTCAGCCTGTTCCTTCTCCCCGTTATAGTTCTCTCAAGTTTAGATCCATCAGTCTACTTTTCCTTGGAGACTAAACCTTCACCCTTTTGAAAGCCTTCTCTCAACAAAGGTGGGCCTCTCCCTAGGGGTAATTGCATATCAGCTATGAAGAAAATGGTACATTTAGAATTGGTACCTACTAAAAGAAAATGCTGTGAACACAGTATTTTGGAGTGGAGAGAGATAGGGGAAAATGTTACCTCCAAGGGATTAATGATCAGATTGATTTTGACCTCTCTGCAATGTGAAATCTGCAAGACAATGGAGCACCATCTGCAGACTTTTTGAGAAAAAAGTTGTGATCAAGAAATTTTAAGGGCAGATTTGTGGTTCAAAGGAGTAGGGGGTGGCCCCATATGCCAGAGGTGGTGGGTTCAAACCCAGCCCCGGCCAAAAACTGCAAAAAAAAAAAAAAAGAAAAGAAATTTTATACATGTACTACTAAATTAATCTTAGTTCATCTGTGATGGTAACACATTTTCAAGAAGTCCAAAAATAAAAAGTTTCAGAAATAATTGTTGAAATAATTAGTATGATATACATCAGTTGTCAAGTCAAATTAAGACCTGAAGAATAGGGAAATCATAAAGTAAAAGTTTGAAGGAGAATCTTTCATTCAGTTGAGTAAATTCAGGACCTCAAGTCCAAGAATCAAGTTGCTTTGTTACTGTCAGGTGGATTATACGATCTTGGGGGCAACTTGCCCTTCAGAGCTTCCATCAGTAAGCCTTTTTTTCTTTCACCAGCCGGTGTTTTTCTTCTGCTTCCTTTTTGCCTTGTGCATTTCTCAAGTTGCTTTGTTCATCTGAGCACAGCTCAGATTAATTCCTTGCAGTGACTGATGACCACGCAAGGCACTTGCAGGTGCTTTTCTTTACAGCCCTTGCTACCAAGTAACTTGGTTGGAACACTATTGCCAACAACAATTGCATAAGACAAGCAAAGTTACACAAAAACCAAGTAGCCATTTTCATTGCCAAATAAATTGAGCAATAATTTCCTACATCCTGACGACTCCTTTTGAATAATGAAAGATGTTCTTTAAAAGTTGGTTATGGAAAAACGAATGACTAAGGGGTGTTAATAGTCGTGAAGCCCATCCTCTTATTGCTCATCTTCCAGGGTATGGTCCTAGATGCTTAGGCCTGTGAGATCTTTGACTGAGCTAAACTGGGACTCATGTTTGGGTGCGCCTGATGAAAGCACAAGTCTACACATATCTGTCTGCCTGAGTTGATTTGTACTGAGGAAGCAAAGTGGGGAAGTAAGCTTGAGTGTGGGCAGCGGCCAGGTGGAGGGTGGAATGTGTAGGGAGAAGGAAGAGGGAATGGGAGAAAAAGCACGGTGTCTCTCTCATAACGTGCCTGCCGTCTCAATTCAGTTTGAGCTCTTGAAAGAGAAAAAGGCTTCAAGCAGAGGCTGAAGAGGCAGATTGCAAGGAGTTTGTAAAGTGTGGGGCCATTAAAGCCTTGTTCTGATGTCATGTGACATGGGCCACAGAGCCGGTAGGAGAACCAAACTTTCCACATCAGTGTGGTTTCCACTAAGTAAAAACCACAGGGAAGGCTGAATTGCTCTGACCCCAGTAAGATAAAATGTATACACATGGTAAAACTCTTCCATAAAGCCATGAGCAGAGTCCCAAAATGAAATACAGTAGAACCTTTGCAAGTTAACCACCCAAGAGACTGTAACAAACTGGTCAGCATACAGAGGTGGTCAACATAAGGAACTAGGCCTACTGTACTGATCTGTACATGTGGTGAATGTTCAGTCTATGAATATTAGGTCAACCTAAAGAGATGATCGGTATAGGGAGATGGTTGACTAGGGAGGTTCTACTATAATTTAATACAAGGGACACATTTTTGCAAGGTTAATGGAATGAAAAAGGTAGCTTTGAGGAGGTTGGGAATCAATTGACAATTGAATCACACTGAATGAGAACATGTTATAATGGATATCTCTGTATGGTGGCATTTGGGGTAATTTTCCTTACTATATGTATTATTCAAAATGTGTATTTTTCTCATTTAAAATTTATTATTTTAATTTTAGAATTAAATTTAAAATATCCACAGGAAATTTCATTTAACATAAATAAAATCAGAATATTTGCAGGTGTTCTGATTGAGGAAAACCCCTTAATGGACTTAATTAGACAACTGGAATCAGGAATTTTAAATTGGCTTAAACAAAGCTGGTTTCAGATCAAGCATTTTTCACTTTGATTAGTAATGCTGTTCATGTCATTACTATAGTTTCTGATGTTATATTTTTTTATTTCAAGGCTGTCCATGGCCAAAATCAACAGTTGAGTATATGAATCATCTAGGAAGCATTTCAAATGCTCACGGTTGCTTAATTTCCTACTATTGCTCTTTTCAATCTGATCTTATCCGGACTGGAATTGAAAAATATTTCCCCCCAAACTTGCATTTCCCCTAGTTTGTATTATTGAAAGCTACCAGCCTATATGAGAAAGTTCCAATTTTCTAGCTTAGCCTTCAAAATACAGCTCCATGCCTTCCTAGCCAGTTTTCTCTTTCCTGGGTCAACTCTCTGCTGATCTACCATACGGTCTGTTTTTTCTTGTTTCTTCAAATATTTTCAATGAGATCATTTCTCTAGCTTATCCTCTTTCTGGCTTCCTCTCCCAGCCAACCTGTTGTCCAGGGCTCAGCTCTGTATCCAAGTCAGATATGCGTAGATGAGGAAGAAAAAAATTAGTCACTCTGCTGGATACTATAATGATCCCCAGTTGGAAAACCTATATCTATTTCACTGGAGGAAATTGCTCCTTATCTAGCAGGAGATTTAGGTAAGCATACAAATTATGATAACTCAGAAAGCGTAAAACTAAGTGCCACACAAGCACAAGTCCTGTGAGGTCCAAAGAGGGAGGAGCAAGCTGTACCCTGAAACCTCACTCAGCAGTATTAGCCTTTACATACAATTAGCCTTTCCCTTCCCTGAGTTACTGTAGCATTTGTTATCTAATCCACCTGTGTTGGTCCTGCATTATCTATTTCATGTGCATTTTAGGCATATATCCTCTCCTCTCCTTAAGTTCCTTGAAAAGAGGGTAAATCTCAAGTGACTTTTCATTTTCCTCCAGAGCAGGAGGGGTACCTGGCTCAGCTAAGGTGGGTCAGCTGGCAGCATGAATGATGGTAAGACAGTGGCTCCCCTCCTCCCCGCCAATGCCCTGCCCTCCAGAAGAGACCCTACCAAGCCTTTCCACATGAATAGTGTAAGCCATGTCCAGGCAGTGAGCTGGTTGTCTAACCTTCAGCACAGGTCCCTGGTGCCTCCTCTCATCACATTGCTAGCTCCACATAAGGAAATTCTGATGCCCCCTAAGAGAATAACAGTGGAAATATGCCTTTTATGTTATTTTTATTTATCTTTTTTTTTACGGTGAAAAGTTATTTAGAGTTAGCCAGCTGGATTTGGTTTAGATGACCCCAATTTAATTGGCAACATCCAAAGCCTCATAATCAGGAGCCAGTCGAACATATGCCTTCTTCTTGCCATCGGGCCTGACCAGGGTGTTGACCTTGGCCACATACTTTTCCATGCAACCACTGTTGTTGACACTAGGATTTGATGGACTAGGAAATCATTTATTTTTATTTCCCTCCTTGCCTCTCTTATTATAATCAGTGAAACATACTGGTTAAGGTATGCAGTTTCTAGAACAAAATTATATAATTTAAACCTTCACTTTGTCACTAAGAAAGTGATTTTATTATCTCCATGCCTTTGTTCCCTCTTCTGTATAATGGTGATAATAATGACAGGACCTGCTTCATAGGTGTTTTGTAAATAACATGAGCTAAAAGAATCAAAGTGGTTTGACTACTACCTGTGTAATATAATATTTGCAAGCACTATTTTGACTTAGTTTTGAAGTCATGGCTAAAAACTCTCAATTCCCCTTTGTGGTCAGTTTGCTGAGCCCTCCCACCCCCCACCCCCGCTACTTCCCCTATCAGGTTTAGGTTCTTGTTCTAACACCCTTGGGTTACAATATCCAATATTCAGCTACCAGAGCTCCCAGATAGCTTCCACCCAGGGATGGCCTCTTCTTTGGACCTGTGCAATTATTCAAGATACCCAACCCCTAGAAAACCACCAAACCTACCTAACCCCACTCCACTTGCTATACATAAATGACTCCTAAGCCGTAGCTTGGTCTTACCCTGTCTCCAGATGCAACCTGCTCTGTGACCACTGGCAGCCTCTAGTTTAGAGATGTGAGTAACAAAAAGTTCTGCCTCTCAGCTCTCTGAATGTCATTGTATTGTGTCCAGCCATCCAAAGGACCTATACTCACACCTAAAATCATAGAATTTTGAAACAACCTGGTATGTGCTAAGCACTCAATAAATGTAACCTTTCTTTTTAAAAAAAGGGTTTTCTATTCTCAATTTATGAAACATTTTTGTCACACAAAAATCACAAGACTATTTCTGAGAATAAATCAGAGTTCATGATACAATTCTTTTTAGAATTCAAACTACTTAACCTTTATATGTAATCTTAGAAAAACATCTTTTCAGTTTTAATTTAGTGTGACTATGTGTATTCTAATATATAAACTGAAATATTCTACAGTGGAAAATGAGGTTTATATATCTAAATTACAGTTTGTTATTTCTATATTTAGATACAAATCTTTGTTTTTTTCTCTTTTTTCAGAAATGGAATCTCACTATAGTGCCCAGATGACCGTGCAGCGTCCACATATAGGCACCACCATACACTGCAGCCTTGAACTCCTGAGTTTGAGTGATCCTCCCTCTTCAGCCTCCTGAGTAGCTGGAACTACAGGCATGAACCACTGCACCTGGCTTTAGATACAATTCTTGAACCTTTTTTAAATTATGGAAAATGTTTATCCTAAACAAGATTGGAATAAAAGCACATGTACCCATCACTAGCTTCAATAACTTAGCCAATGTGCATCCCATATCCTCTTCCTTCTAAATGGTACTCTTTTCTAAAAATATAATAACAATATAATTATCATACAGACAAGATTGACAATTTCTTAATATCATCAACTACCCAGTTTCCAAATTTCCCTCGTCACCTAATAGATTTTTTTTCATTTGATTCGCTTTCTTTGGATCAGGATCAAATAGAATCTGAATGTTGCATTTCACCAGTATATGTCCTAAATTATTTTAAATCTGTCATTCCCCCACCTCGTTTTTTTTTTTTTTTTTGCTTACTATTTATTTTTCCTTACTCGTTATTTGCTGAAGACACCAGATTGCCTTCCTATAGCATTTCCGTTTTCTGACTTGCTGATTGGATCCGCCTTGGGTTGTTTTTGTTTTTAAAACAAAAACAGCATTGCTGAGGTATAATTGACATATAATACATTGCACATATTTAAAACATAACAATTTGATATGTTTTGACAGACATATGTATACATTTTAACATATGTTTCCACTCATGAAACTATTATCACAATCAGGAATCTAACCCTCTCAAAAGTTTTCCAGTTTGGTCATCTCTCTCTGCCACCACTTCCCACTTTCCCATCCTGAATCGCTAATATGTTTTCTGTTACTGCAATTTGCATTTTCTGAAATTTTATGTAAAATATAAATCATACATTATGTATTCCTTTTGTCTAGATACTATCATTTAGCATAATTACTTTGAGGTCCATCCATGTTGTTCCTTTTTCTTGCTGAGTAATATTTCATTTTATGGATATACCACAATTTGTTTACTGTTTATGTTTATGGACATTTGGGTTTTTTATACATTTTGGCTATTATAAATAAATGTTTTATGAACATTTTATGGATATGCCACAATTTGTTTACTATTTATGTTTCTGTTTATGGACATTTGGGTTATTTACAAATTTTGGCTATTACAAATAAATGTTTTATGAACATTTGTTCTTTTTAAATTTATTATTACTATTATTATTATTATTATTTTGGAGATGGATTCTCACTCTGTTGCCCAGGCTAGAATGCCATGGCATCAGCCTAGCTCATACCAACCTCAAACTCCTGCCTCAGCCTCCTGAGTAGCTGGGACTATAGGTGTTCATCACTACACCTGGCTAATTTTTCTATTTTTAGGTTTTGTTCTTGCTCAGGCTGGTCTCAAACTCCTAAACTCAAGTGATCCTCCTGCCTCAGCCTTTCAAAGTGGTAGGATTACAGGCTTGAGCCACTGTGCCCAGCCTTAAATTTATTTTTAATTCTTTTTTTTTTTTTTTTTTTTGAGACAAGGTCTCCTGTTACCTGGGCTAGAGTGCTGTGTTATCATAGCTCACTGAAGACTCAAACTCCTGGGCTAAGTGGTCTCTCTGCATTAGCCACCTGAGTAGTTTGGTCTTGCTCAGGCTGGTCTTAAACTCTTCACCTCAAGCAATCCTCTCACCTCAGCCTCCGAAAGTGCTAGGATTACAGACCTGAGCCACCCTGCCTGGCCATGCTCTATTCTTTTTGATTGCTGAGTTAAGTACATTTACATTTAAGCTTTTTATTTCTGGTGGTTTTGGGGAATAACCACCTTTCTGAAGTTGGTTTCCTACCCTTCCAGTGGTTTCTCAGGATAACCAAAACATTACACTGTCAGCTGCTGACCTATAGGGTGGTCTATTGTACTTAAATGTAACATTACACATATTTGCTGCTTTTTTCATAGTTTGGTGTTTTGTGTTTAGTGCACTGCTGTGTTGCCAGAGTTGTGTGTTTGCTTCTGACTACATAAAACAAGATACTTTACTTGTTTCAAAGGTATGTATAATTTTAAGTTTCAAATTACCTTTCTGTTATGGCAAATCATTATTCTGGAGAGAATGTCATAAATAATCAAAGAGTGGGTGTGGTTTCAGATTGTAACCATTGGGGTGAAGGCAACTGTACTACTGCAGATCCTCAGAAAAGAAGCATGATTGAAGTGAACTGTGAGTGTGGGTACAATTTGGTGGATGAAGTGATGACAAGCCATGTGTATCCAAAAGTCATAATGAAGGTGAATTTGAAAATCCAGGGCATTTATTTCCAGATTTGGCTGATGAAACAGACGATTTAGCAGGAGCTACAGTGCACTATGACACACAAGTGCCAGCATGTGAAAATAACAAATTTTCAGAAAATGCAGAAACTGGTCAGTTGGGTCCTTGAGTACACCATACCGCCTCTGATTTTCTGAAGAAGTTAGGCCAAATGTTCCTGAAGGATACTGCTATTGGTTTTTGAGTTCTTATTTACCTCAGAAACTACTGGATGTCACAGTAGTAAATGACAGCATTATTTTCAAGGAGCTAAATCCAGAGGAAGGCATGAACCACAAAGACTTTCTATGAGCTATAATTGCAGGACTTGTAGGGATACAACTGGTTTCCCCCAAGAATAGAACATCGGTAAGTCACATTAACGATGCCTAATAGTACAGTTTCTTGAGGGAAATGATTAGTCAAATTTGCACATGCAGCTGTTCAGGGAACATCCAGAAGATGTGCATTGTGCAGTAGAGCTAAAAACCCACACTGTACAACACGTGTCAGGCATGTTGAGTTGGACTCTGTATGAAGCAAGAACAAGAACTGTTTTCCTGACTGTCCCCAAAAGTGAGCAATACCTGGCTTCCCAGTGGTTTTGATGTGGAAACTCGTGTACAAATTAATTTTGCAAAAATATTTTTACTAAAAAACTCTGCAAACATATTCTTTAAGTGTATAAATTTAAGATAAAAATAAAAATATAGTATATATAATGCTTTTACTTCTTGATAATCAAAGGGTAACTTCTATCGAAATTTTCTTTGTGTAACCAAAAGGGTTACATGAAATATATTTATAACACTCTAATTTAATACGATAATTTAACTTCTACCATTTACAAAACACTGAGTTTTACTTCACCCACAAACTTTATATTATTTATGAATGCCATGTTAACATATATTTATATTGTGTATCCATTAAAATATTTTTAGTTATAGTGACTTTTAATACTTCTGTCTTTTAACTTTTATACTAGGATTAAAAGTAATTTACCCACTACTGTTATAATACAGTATTCTGTATTTGATTATACATTGACCCTTACTGAGTTTTATGCTTTCTTATGTATTCAGGTTACTGTTTAGTCTCTTTTTATTTCAACTTTACTCTCTTGAGCATTTCTTATAAGGCAGATGTACTGGCAATGAACTTCCTCAGACATTGTTTGTCTGAGAACACCTTATCTTTCTTCATTTTGAAACAAACAAACAAAAATATATATGTATATATACTATGAATATATATACTATTCTTGGTTAGCAGGGTTTTTTTTTTAATTTTTTTTTAGTACATTGAATATATTGTCTAATATCCTACTGACCTAAAAGTTTTCTGCTAAGAAATCTGCTTATCATCTCATAAAAGTCCCCCTGTATGTGACAAGGTGCTTTTATCTTGCTGATTTCAAAATTCTTTGTCTTTGTATTTTGACAGTTTTATTATATTGTGTCTTGGTGTGGATTTTCTTGAGTTCATCTTAATTGGTGTTCTTTAGGCTTCCTGAAATCTGTATGTCCATTTCTTTCCCCAGATTTGGGAAGTTATCAGCCATTGTATCTTTGAGTCAGAGAATGAGATTTCTGGTTCTTTCTCTCCCTTCTCCTTTTGAGACTCATGTAATGCATGTATTTTTCCATTTGATAGTGTTCCTTAGGTCTCTGAAGCTTTTTCACTCTTTTTCTTTTCTTTTCCTTCTTTTGCTCCTCTAACTAGATAACTTCAAATGGTCTTTCTTTGAGTTCGCTGATTATTTCTTCTGCTTTCCCTAATGTTAACATTCCAGTTCAGTTATTGTATTCTTTAGCTCTAAAATTTCTGTTTGATTCTGTATAAAAAATTAAATTTCAGTTGAAATTCTCACTTTGTTTATGCATTATTATTCTGAACTTGTTGAGTATTTTCGTGATGGTTATTTTGAATTTTCTGTTAGGTAATTCCTATATCTCTGTTTCATTAGGATTGGTTTCTAGTAATTTCTCTTGTTTCTTTGTCTGGGCTGTGTCTCCTTGTTTTTTCCTGTTCCTTGGCTCTTTGTGTTGGTATAGGGACATTAGAAAAACAGCCACTTCTCAATGTCTTTATGGATTGGGCTCAGACAGGAAGAAGTCAATTACTATCAGCCCAGCCAGACATTCTGGAGGTTCTGCAACTCTTCCTATGGTTTTCTCTGGACTTGTGCATATAAATTCCCAGTCAAAGAGATTTGCCAGTTCTGTATTTCCGTAGTTTATGATTTCTTGATCCCTTTTTGTGTCTATCTGCTGTACTGTGAATCTTCTGGAGGAGTAACATGCCCTAAATTCGTTTTTTGTTCTCAGTGGCCCCTCAGTATTTAAAATATGCTTGTTTATCAGCACTTTGAACCAGAAGCCAGTTTCTCTGATAGTTCCCTAAAAAGTTGGAACTTTGGATACATGATCCAACTCTTTTTCTCCTAAGGGAGGAGCTGGAATTTAGGGATATTCACCTGCTCATTCTGTGCTGAGCTATGAGAAAGCACTATGGTGAGTTAGTGAGCTAGTCCAAATTGCTACCTTTGTTCTCAGCCCCCTCAGCCATCTAGAATATGCCATATCCCTTCAGTACTCTGAGATAGAGAAGACAGAAGCCAGTTTCTTAGATAGCCTCTAAATCCCTACCTTTCTCTTAGAGAAGCTGGGATCCAGGGTTTATCTCCTGCTTGGAGGGTTTTGTGCTAGTAGGAGTAATTATGGCAAGATACTACCTCAAATTTTCCTTCCAGTTTTAATGTAGCTGGTTTCACATTCACTGCTAAAAGACCCTAAGTTATTTTCCAAATTTCTCACAAGGGGAATTGGTGTGTGTATTGTTGTTGAATTGGTGCTTTCATAAAAGGATGGAGGATCGAGGATTCCTATTCTGTCATCTTACTGATGTGACTCAGGTACTAATTCTTATTGAGCTTTAAGAGTTCTTTATGCGGCTCAGCGCCTGTGGCTCAATCTGCTAAGGTGTCAGCCACGTACACCTAAGGTGGCGGGTTTGAATCCCCAGCCCGGGCCGCCAAACAACAATGATGACTGCAACCAAAAAAAATGGCCGGGTGTTGTGGCCGACGCCTGTGGTCCCAGCTACTTGGGAGGCGGAGGCAGGAGACTCGCTTGAGCCCAGGAGTTGGAGGTTGCTATGAGCTGTGATGCCATGGCACTTTACCCAGGGGGATAGCTTGAGGCTCCATCTCAAAAATAAAAAAGAAAGAGAGGTCACTAGAAGTGGCCTCCCTTCTGGGGTTGGGGAGGGGGACCCCAGAAGAAAAAGAGACAGAAGTGGCGTGCAGGCATGCCCTCGCTGCCAAGCACTGTGCACCAGGCTGGGCCCTTCCACGTGGCTTACACAGTCTCCACAAACACCCACATGGCTTGTTACATGGTCCTCACAAAGACCTTGTGTGCTTTAAAAATGAGGCATCTGAGCTTTGTGAAGCAGCCTAACACCACAAGGGCAGAAGGTGTCAAGGCCTAGAGCCCAACCCAGCTCTCCCCACTCCTAAACTGCTGTGAGAATCCCAGAATGTCAGAGGCCTCCCACAGTGACCGTTGCTTTCCCTCAATAACAGACTCCCAGGGATGTAGCTGGCTGGGTAGCTCTCCAGGGCAGTTATCCCTGAGCAGGGACTCCAGGACCCACTGCCCCTTATGTCCAGTCTCCAGCCTCCAAATCCGTCTGTGTAGCCAGCAGTCAGGAAAGGAGACGTGGGAGAGGATACACTCCTTCTTAACCACCTGGCCCAAGGGCAGCTCCCGTCTCTTCTCCTTACAGTCCATCAGCAAGAACTTGTCAGATGCAGGGACACTGGGCACAAAGCTAGACTACACGCCCAGTGGGCCCTGAATCTGAGTCGGGCTGTGTGACTAGTTTTAGCCAATGGGCAGATGCAGAAGAGATGAATGCTGGTGAGCTCCAGAGGTCTCTGCTCTGAAGGCCTCCATCATACCCAGGTCTTACCTGTTCCTGCCCCAAACCCTAGAGTCTGCTCCCTCTCCCTTCAGACCCAAAGGCAGCTCCTGCCTGAGAAGGCTTGTTGTCTCTGCTTAGGGACCCCGGCTGCCACTAGACCCCCTTCACCCATTGACAAAGACGGCTGCTGGCTTGGCCCAGACCAGGCCCGCAACCATCATCCCCTGGACACTGGCAAGGCCATGCTCCTGGTCACCACCTGGTACCTCTCCACTCCCTCTGCCCTGCCTCTATCTGCTGTTCAGCTCTGTCTATCTCTGTTCCTAAGGCTGCCATAACAAAGGACCACACACTGAGTGGCTTGACAACAAAAATGTATTGTCTCCTAGTTCTGGGTATCAGCAGAGGGTGGTGCCCCTGAGGGTGGTAAGGGAGGGTCCGTTCCATGCTGCTCCCCATCTTTTGCTCTGTTGGCAATCCTTCGCATTCCTTGGCTTAGAGATCCATCACTCTGATCTTGGATTTCAACTTCACATGGTGTTCTCCCTGTGTCTCTGAGTCCAAATTCCCCCTTTTATAAAGACATCAGCCATATTGGATTAGGAACCACCATAGTAGTAATGATGGTAACTTTAACTTTATTACTTGAACAAACTCTATTTCCAGATAAGGTCACATTTACAAGTGCTTGAGGTCAAGACTGACCTCACCATCTTTGGGGAGGTACAATCTAACCCACAACAAGGTCCCAGGGTGTATTAGGGTCTTGTCTGAAAGTGCCTGGACAGCCCTGGGAAACCCCCAGGTCCCTAATAATGAGGCAGGTCGAAAACAGGCTCCTCTGACAGCAACACCTCCTTCCCCCCATGCCGGGGCCCAGAACACAGACAGCAGGCACAGGAGAAGAGGAATGGAACCAGCCAAACTCAGAGCCCTGCAGCTTCATGATGGTTAATAATTATTAATAAGTTATTAATAAAGATTAATCAGGACCCTGCCCAAGAGCTACAGAGGAAGCTGCCTAATAACACAAAACAAATGGATGAAAACAACTCAGAGAAAACCTGAGTTTTCACCAGCCTGGAGGACCAAGTGGCTCTTGCTTACCCCACACCACCCCACTGAGTGCATGGGCTCAGAAGCAGACCTGGGAGTGAATCCTGCTCTGCCACTTTTTGGCTGAAACAGTACCCTCCTCCCAGGGTTGGGTGAACGTCACATAAGAAGCATTTACAAAGCGCCCACATAGAATGGGTGCTCTCCAACCACACAGGGAAGGCAACTGGAGCCTCACTGAAGCCATCACAGGCCCAACGCGGCCTGAGCAGCTGAGCGGAGAAGTGAGAGCCAGAAGCAGAGGGAAGCCTGACAGGCCCCCACCTCTTAGACAATCTGATACTGCTGTTAGACCCAAATGGTCAGCTGGCAGCAGTGACAGTGATGGCTCAATGTTCCAAGAGGTACCTATGCACCCGGCAGTGTAGGAGGAAGCTGCTAATATACAACCACTTTCCAGAGGAAGACACTGAAGCTCAAGGAGGTTATGAGACATCTCAGATCCCACCGCTAGGGAAGGATAGAGCCTTAGAGTGTGAGCTGGCACAGAAGCTGGACAGAACTCACGGCTGCCAAGGCTGGACCGAAAATGAACACAGCACAGCAGTGGAGTTGATGACACATAGACACAGAAACAGACACACAGACACACTGCCTGGGCTTCAGAGCGCTTTTAGGGCCCCGGACCAGGGCTCCCACTATGCCCCGCCTTGTTTCACTTTTCTCCTGACACTCCCAGAACCTCCCCTGTTGAGGTCCTCAGCCAGTTTATATTTGGGAATAATTGTAACGTAATTTGATACTTAATTAGGGCAGAATAGAAGACTGCGTTTTTAACTGTCCATACATCCCCATCTCATTTAAATAATTCCTAATATAGCCAAGCAGGCTTCCTCGTGCGGCACCCATGTGTACTGAACTGAGGATAATGAAATAAGCGATGGGAGAGGGAAAATGCTATTTCAGAGCCTGAAGATCACCAATTAATGACATGAAAAACCGAGAGGGACTCTGTTCACGGAACATCCCCTGGGCAGGACACAAGTGCAGGTCCCCTGCAGGCGCCCTGCTCAGTGTCTCCAAGGCACTTACCACAAGCTATGGGGGGGGCAGGGGAGGCTGGGAAGGCCAGCAGGGGCAGCTCCGGGGGTGTCTCTCTCTGCTCCCCTCAGGTAGGATGCACGACCCCCAGCTCTGATCCAGCTCTCCCCCGCATTGCCTCCACTCATCCTCCAGCATGTTTATTGGGCACGTTTCTAACACTGAGATCTAGTAACAGACTCACAGGCCATGTCCCAGAAAAATGATCCATCCCCTGAACCATTCGTCTCCGCCTGCACCTCCCTCAGGCCAGACGCCACTCACTCCCTCTATCCCCAACAGCCCTCTTTGGCTTTTCATCCTTCAAATGTTGAAAGCTCTGGGGCTTTGCAGATGCTGGTCCCTTCATTCAGACACTGCCCCTGGCTCCTCCTTGGCTGGCTCCTGTCTGTCCTTCGGGCTCCACTCTCATGTCACCTCCCCAGAGGGACCTTCTCAGAAGCCCTGTCATTCCTGAACTCAGGATCCCATTTATCATCTACTTTACGGCACTGACCGCACGGTGTAACTGACCTGAGCTGGGGCCGTGCCATAGTTTCTCCTGCGTTGCCTGAGCCTAACCCAGAGAGGCACACAGTAGTGACATGTTTTGCGTGTGTCGAGTGGATGGAGGAAGGAGAAGTGGCCCTGGGATCCCACCTGCTCCTTCCCCTCCCCGCCAGCCGCCTTTATCACGTGCTCCTTGGAAGCCTCACCACCTGGTCCTTGAGGAGTTTCACACTTCCTACTGGCGACCTCTCTCTCTGCTACATAAGACCTCTATGTTCTCATCACTCATACCCCATCAGCCAGCTCTGGGGTGGCACAGTGTGGTTCCCCAAGTCTCCAAATGTGGACACCAAACCCAGGAAGGTCCCACCATCATGCAGACAGGCAGATGTCTGGGCTGGGGCTGGAATGGCCCAAAGAGGCAGGATATCTAGGATCTAGCAGGAGGTAAGATGGGATCACAGGAGACAAGCCACAGCCTGAGACAAAAGCCCCAGCCGGCCAGGCCTCAGCACCTGGGAGTTTGTGGTAGGACCAGCAAAGACCCTGCTGGAGCCCCATGCTGGGCTGTGATCCTGGCAGAAACAAGAGGTTTTACAGCCCCCTCCTCTACATACACACACACACATACACACACACCCCTCTTGTTTTCCCAACATTGATACCTCAGCCCATGTGCTGAGTGTCAACTTGGTATCCAGAAGATGCTTTGTACTAAAAATCTCAATCAACAAAGTCCACAAAAGAGAAATTTCAAGTTCAAGTTTCCCCCCAATGACCTCTGAATACCAGACCTGACTCATAAGCCCTGGATTAGCTTCCTCTCACTGGAAGGATCCTGGCTTAGGGACAACAGAGCCATGCCACCACCCAGGATGGCAAATACATCAAGGGGTTCCTGCCCAGGAGCACTACCTCAAGCCCTGTTCTGGCTCACCCACCATCACCCAGGGGCCTCCTCGTGGCTGGTGCAGGGCCTCTGTGCAAAGCATCCCAGCTTCTCCCCTCTCAGCTCCCTGAACCCCATCAGAGTTTGGAGTTCCAATACAACTGTCCTTCCTAAACTTCCCTTCTGGTCCCCGTGGGCCTGGGAGTTTTGACAAGGACCTGAGGTGTCATTAATTGCATGCCTGGACAAATATCAGGAACCCCCCACACACTCAAGCTGTCCTGAACATCTTGAGGACAGACCAGCTCCTGCACTGCTGGCCCCTATGTGGACCAGAGAGACCAAAGAGTTGGCAACTGGTCCCATCTCAAGTAATGGGTCCCAAAGACCCAAGAACACACCAGACCTCGTCATCCTCATCATCCAGGCACTGCCCCCAGCTCCTCCTTGGCTGGCTCCTGTCTGTCCTTCTGGTGTTTCCTCTAGGTTTCCCGGCAACCAGGTGGAGGGTTGGGACCTCAGACTTTGCAATCAGACCCAAGCCGTCCTGCTCACTAACTTCACAACCTCTGGCACATAACTTTACTGTTCATGCCTATTTCCTCATTTGCCGGGGGGGAGGTGGTAAATGGCAGCGCCTCTTTCTAAGAGTTATTATGAAATTAAATGAATTCCTATCAGGGTGATCAACTGTCCTGCGTTGTCCAGGATAATTCCAGATTTAGCTCTTGAATCCCAGGAAACCCCTAAGTTCCCAGGCAACAAGATTGGCCACTGATCGATGGGTGGGTAGATAGATGGATGGATGATAGATAGATAGATAGATAGGTAGATAGATGTAGAGATTTACACAGTGCCTGACACATGGAAGTACTAAATAATGTTGTTTTTTTTAAAATTTGAGCTGAACACCAATGATACCACTTGACAAAATGGGCCCTCACTTGCCCTATCCCAATCCCCTAGCCACCCCAGCGGGCTCCCAAGATTGATGTGGGGACAGGCTCCTGATCCAGTGCCTGGAGCAGCATTTTCCAGGAGCCTGTGTGAGACAGACCCCTTCCCCACTGGGCCAGACGCCCGGAGGGGTCCCCACTCCCGGGAGCATCCTGTCCCAGGGCTCCCCTCCCCCTGGTGCCAGAGTCTTTTGCTCCAAACAGATGGGCCCCTGTGGGGCCGCCCCCGCAGCCCCTGCAGCTCGGAAGGGCTGCCCCGGCCCTTTTCACACGCAGGTAAAACTTTAACCAGAGTCTTTGGCGGCAGCGCTGGGCCCTGCGCCCCCATTCAGGGCGTGATAAATGACTCCTGTCACGGCGACATGAATGCTCATATTGAAAAGCCCTGCTCTCTGTCTTCCTCCCTTTCAGGCCGCCAACTGCTTCTCTCTCAAGTCACCGGACGTCACTCACGTGTCACCCTGTCTTGAATGCCCCCAGTCAGGGCCTCTGCTCCCTCTGCCCCTCAGCTCCCACATGCCCCACCCCTCCCCCTGCTGGGTCCCCTCCTCTGTCCCCTTCTTCCTCCTCCCCAAATTCTCTGGCTTCCTGCCCCATCTCATCCCGCTCCACCTCTGATTTGCCCCATCCCAGTCTCTGTACTCTCGTCCCTCTCCTCCACGCTGTGACCAACCTCCAGGGATCCCCGACACATGAGCCTTTTCGTGCTGGGGTCACCTGGGCACCAGCACCACGGATGCCATCCTAAAGGGGACCGAACAGGGACCCCTAAAAGTAAAGGAAAGACCAGACTCACAGGGCCCTCATGTAGGAGTTTTTACCCCAGATGCCAGGAGCTCTGTGTCTGTGTAAGTCCATGTCATTTTCTCTGGGGAGAGGAGACAAAGATCGCATCAGATCCCCCCAAATGGACCAAGAATTGCTGCTCAGAAGCTCTGCTCATCCCAAGAAGTCCTGGGGAATACCCATCAGCCAACTAACTTCACACAGTGGGGGTCAAAGCCGCAGACCCGGGATGGGGGATGCCCCAGGTCAGAAGGCTCAGCCCTGCAGGCTTCCTTCCCTCACCAACAGTCCAGCTGTCAGGAGACAGAGCCACACCCGGACAGCCAAAGGTGACAGGGACCAAAACCCACCACAGAAAGAAACACCGTGTCACGTTGTTGAAGCCAGAAAAGATTGCTGATTTCTCTGGGGCTGGAAAACTGAAATCTGGGGGTGGGAAATGGCTGAATGCAGTAGTGTCCCTCGCGCTCAAGCGTCCATCGCACTGGCAGCCGAGGGAGGTAAAGGTGGCTCCGCCCAGCAGTCTGCTCAGAAAGCATGGTCAATACAAAGGTGGCTTCCAATCAGAAAACTACTGCTCACTTTGTCACAGAGGTGACTTTCAAGTGGCTTTCATTTTGGTAAAAAATGGAGCCCCCTACCCTACCTAGCACTGGGCAGGAGAAGGGTGTGGTGGCCTCTCGTGTGTAGGACCCCTCAGGACAACTGACCAGGGGCATTTCCACACCCAGCCTGGGGACCAAGGGCCCCCAGTGTCTGAGGACTGTTTGCATGTCGTGAAGCCACACCCACGCTGGGGACTGAGTGCCCAGGGCTGTCTGGAGACTTGTTTGCATGTCGTGAAGCCTGTGCACCATGAGGAATATGTGAGGGCTCACAGGAGGCCATTGCTAAGTCTCTGTTCCCCAGAATTCACTCAGTGCAGGAGGAACGCTGGGGCTCCACTCGACCTCAGATGGGACAGCCTCCCCTCCAGGTGAAGTACCAGATATGGACCTACAAGCAACCTGGCTTCCTGAATACAGAACTGAGACACTAGACGGAGTCCCATGAGATGCCTTCCAAAATAGGATTTTGTGGCTGGGCATGTTAAGAAAGCACGGCTTACTAACATTATCTTTCTTAGAAGGTCACAGTGAACATTATTGTATGGAGCTTCTTTAGAGTTCCAAGGGATCCCACATGACATAAACCCGGTTACCCCAGGGTGTCCCATACTTACTCATCAGTAGAGTTCTTTTTTGTGCAGAATGACGCCTAAATTCCTAGAAATCCAGAACTGTCTTTTCTAAGGCACATGACCCATGTGACCTCACTCTATACTGATAACCACTCTAGGAGCAGGGTGTAACTGTTATCCCATTAGACAGATGAAGTGGCGAGGTTCCAGAAGGTAAGTAGATTATATAAGTTTCCACAGTCAGTACGTAGCAGAGCTGGGATTTGTCTGGCTGCTAGACTGGTTACCTGACCACCTGATTCTTGAGACATGTGGGGATAAATTTATAAAAAGTAGGCTGACCGTGGTGGTTCACCTGTTAACCCCAGCACTTTAGGGAGTCAAGGCAGAAGGATCACTTGAGGCCAGGATTGGAGACTAGCCTGGGCAACATAAACAGTCTCCATCTCATTCTTCTTAGTAAAGTATCTCAGGAATGGAAGAAAAAGTATCCAATGTACTCAGTACTATTATGAAACCAATATATAATCACCTACACTTTCATAAAAAAGATAATACACAACTATAACCCAGGAGGAAGGAGGGAAGAGGAGGGGGAGGGGAGGGGAAGGGGGAGGGCAGGTGGAGGGAGGGTAATCGGTAGGACCTCTCCTATGGTGCATATTGCAAGGGTACATGTCAAATCTATTAAGAGTAGAGTATAAGTGTTTTAACACAATAATTAAGGAAGTGAGGTGAAGGCTATGTTAACCAGTTTGATGTAAGCATTCCAAATTGTATATAAAATCAGCACATTATACCCCATAAATGCATTAATGTACACAGTTATGATTTAATAAAAAAACTAAGAGAAAAAAAATTTTTTAATTAGCTATATGTGGTTGCCCTGTAATCCCAGCTACTTAGGAAGCTGAAACAGGATAATTACTTGAGCTCCCAAGTTTGGGGTTACAGTTAACTATGGTTTCATCACTACACTTTATAGAGATCCTGTCTCTAAAAATATAAAATAAATGAAATTTAAAAACGTATGAAAGGCATACACCGCTCCAAATTAGAAGCAAGGAAAGGAAGTGGCACTTTCTTGACTTGGTGGTCTCCATTATGCAAGACGGACGTAGGATGTGCTTGGAATGAGGAGGGGAGAGAAGGCTAACAAAGGAGGCAGTCTCCGCTGCTGGATCCTGAATGCCATCAGAATCTCCCTGAAGGATTGCTGATTACCATCCACCCTACAAACAGTCTCTGCTTCTGCGCGACCTCGCAGATTGCAGGAACAGGGACGGTTGCCTGGATTTTGAAATACATCATACATAAGTTTGTTTTCCTTCCCGATCAGGTGTAAGGATAGTCAAACACACTCTGCCCTCCCTCACCCAGTGCAGAGGCAGCAGCAGAGGCGGCGTGAGGAGGTCATGGTCAGAGGAAGCTCGAGCTTATCATCATCCGGGCTGGGCCCAATCTCAGAGACACCACAGCAGTCAACTCTCGGGGTAGCCACCCACTGCAAGCTCCAGAAAGAGAACCCAAGTAGCCTGAGCCTGGCAGCATGTAACGTCCCGAACACATTTTAAAACCACCAGCTCCTCCTCTCTCCTCTGTGATGGCACCACTCCATCTCAGACAGGGAATCTAGCTCCTTTAGGCTTTTTGTTCCTTGACATATTAATTTCTCCACTGAATAAGCCAGTTTGAATGCAGCCGAAGGCATCCTAGCACCCACAGACCTTTAACAGATCGTTATGACACAATGTGGCAAGCACGGTGATCAAAGCATTCACACAGTTTCCGCCGACACAGCAGAAAAACAGAAACTCAGCTGACTTGGTTTAGGGAAGATCAAGAAAGGTGATCCCTGAACAGAAGCTCCGAAGAAGGTTTCTTTGCCAGGCAACAAAACAGAGAGCCGTGAACTAAGGGGACACAGCATTGTTGAGCGCTTACTACATGAGACCTGAACATTCCACCAGGGAGGAAGCAAAGAGAAAGATCAGGCACCTTGCCCTGGAGGACATCACTATTACTCATCTGAGCCAGAACTAGAACCCAAGTGCGTTTGATTTGGGGGCCCTATGCCTATCAGAACAGCACACTCTCTCACTGCCACCAACCAACAACAAAATGGACATTGGCGGCTCCTACAAATGGGCCGTTTAGTAAAGAGAACCTAACATCACAGGCCACGGCTGCTGCAGAAAAGGCCCTTGGAAAACTTCCCGGAAGTGCTATGATTGAGCCTACGAGGTGTTTTCTACAAGCACAAATTCTCTGCGTTTCTAGGGACTTTGTGATCCTCAATTCCAACTGTTACTCTAAAAGCTCCTGCGATTTTTATGACATTCTCACTGCCCCATGTCCTACAGAATTTTACTGAAGAATTTCAGTACCTTCAGTTACTTCTTTGTGCTAAAATAAACAGGAACTGTGGGGAAAAGAGATATGTTGCAATTCTGCTCCATCGTTTGACAGCCTGGGTAACCTCTTGACGACATTGGGTGGCCTCCCTTAGTCCCACCCCTCGGTCACTTGATTCTGCATAGATTATTATAATAGATTTTGGGTTCTCCAACTGGGAAGTGAGAATAAGATTTCCATTTTATACGACTTGGAGATGATGACTGACCCATAGAAGTTTCCAGATGCAGGTCAATTTCCACCTTCAATCTGTGCAGACTTCTTACTCTCTGAAGAATGTGGTGAATTTAAACAATCTGCACAACTTGACTCATCGGAATCTTCCCAGGCAAGGGCAATATTTGAAATATTTAACAACCAATTCTCCCCAGGCATCAATCAATCATACCATACCCCAGCAGTTCTCAACCTGTGGGTCACGACCCCTTTGGAACAATGAAAATACATCCTGCATATCAGATATTTATATAACGGTTCATAACAGTAGCAAAATTATAGTTATGTAGTAGCAACAAAAATAATTTTATGGTTGGGGGTCACCACCACATGAGGAACTGTATTAAAGGATCGCAGCATTAGGAGGCATTAGGAAGGTTGAGAACCCCTGCCATACACTGTTGGTACAAGACCAATCATCAGAAAATGCTACTTAAGTATTTCTTCTTTTCCTGAGGAAGAAAGAGAGTCCTCCCTCCTAATTACACATTCTCCAGCTAGAAATGAAACCTGGCCACCCCAGGGTTGCTGATAAAGCTTATGTTCTGATTTTCAAAGATGGCGCTCAAGCCAAAAAACAATAATAGCTTGAGTCAAAGAATAATACGTGGAATGGGTAGCATTCCATGTACCAGGCACCGTGCTGAGCACTTGATAGGCTACCCAGAATGACCCTGCACCATGACAAGAGGGCACCTATGGGAGAAAGAGTGGAAGAGAGGGTGAGGATGGAAGCCATGTTCCTAGGAACATACTGGCTCTCTGTTCACATGGACAAGTGACCCTGGTAGCCTAAGGCAACCATCCAAAGAAATAAGGAGAGACAAGCATTGACCATTGAAAACACTCATCAAGTAAGGGCAGGAGGTGGGAACAATTATGGGACAGAGCATCACCGTTGCTTCGGTTCACTGTCTCAGGTTGAGGATGCACAGTGCTGCTGAAGTCCATCTGTCATCACCACCATGCCATCCCTGAGCTGAGCAGAGAGTGGAGAGTTGGACATAGTGCTGCCCAAGTCCATCCATCATCACCACCATGCCATCCCTGAGCTGAGTGGAGAGTGGAGAGTTGGACATAGTGCTGCCGAAGTCCATCCATCATCACCACCATGTCATCCCTGAGCTGAGTAGAGAGTGGAGAGTTGGACATAGTGCTGCCCAAGTCCATCCGTCATCACCACCATGCCATCCCTGAGCCGAGTAGAGAGTGGAGAGTTGGACACAGTGCTGCCCAAGTCCATCCATCATCACCACCATGCCATCCCTGAGCCGAGTAGAGAGTGGAGAGTTGGACACAGTGCTGCCAAAGTCCATCCGTCATCACCACCATGCCATCCCTGAGCCGAGTGGAGAGTGGAGAGTTGGAGAGTGGGCTCAGCTCTCAGTCACCAGGGATGGAGACAGGCTAGAACTTTTCCTTCTTCTGGGTCAGGGCAGAAAATGGGTCTCCTCCAACAGTGACTGGATGCTGAAGGGTGACCCAGCACCTCGTCTGACCACCGTAGGTAATTTTATAGGTCTCCCAAGACCTCCTTCAGCCAAAGTCGTGAGGGCAGAGCTGTTACTGCTGACTTTTGTTTCATAAGAAGAATTAACTTCTCTTTCCAAGCTGCAGCCTCAGAAATGAAACATTCAAGCATCTCTCTTCATGGGTAGTTCTAGATATCCATTACAAAAACAAATCTTGTACCACTAACAAAAAAGAAACAAGTGGCCAACTCTGGTGGGTACGGTCTTAGGGCCAGGTTTCTGTGCATTGGGGATATCAGCTCTTAAGAAAGTCAAATGCAAAAAGAGAGAAAACTTAGCATACTTGAAGCTAAAATGAGAATTGCTTCACTATTATTAGTGAATAACCACCGTCGCATTAGTGAATTAACTTTAAAATATCAGGTTAACTACCAATTAACCTTCAATGGATGCTTTAAATAAATTTTCATTACAGTTACTTTCCAAAGTAAAAATACAATTAATAACATAATATATTCAATGTTATATATTTTTCATAGAATGTGATGAATAATAAGTACTTTTAAATTATCCAAACTGGGGTTTTTTAATGGTAATTAAGGAGGGGGGATGTATTGAACAGGCATCAGATTACAAATGTCCAGCCAGATCACCCTGAGCCCAGACAACATTCTAATGACGACTGAGCCTGGTAAATAGCAGCTATCCTGTCCAAAAAACAAAAATTCCTCTGGGATGTGTTGGATTTAGGGCCCAAATAGGCATCCCTGAGTTCTTCCCTTCCTCAGTTCCTACATGGACATAACCATAGCCCCAAATCCAGATAAATGTAACCAGGCACTCAGCTCATGTCCTGGTTACCAAGAGACCCAAGAAAACCAGCTCCTTTTTTGTCCTTGGGCTTCTCCCAAGGGTGGGGCTGGGGTCCTCCCATATAATCCCACATTCTGGCCACTTAATACATCCCTGAGGCCTAGAGAGCTATGAATATCATGATGAACAAGATACTATGTACCAGATTCTATTTTTTAAAAAAAACATTTTTCAGGCTCTATTTTATTAATTCTTATGATCACCTTGAGAGGTAGGCATAGCAGGGCCAGTCAGTGCAGCCACAATCCACCTGCTCCCCCATATTTTCCAGCCTCCCTTCCAACCAGGAGATTATGAGACTGGGTTGTAGCAGTAAATTGGAGGTCAGCCCATGTTTTCTGGAAAGGGCCAGGAAGGAAATATTAGAGGCTTTGCAGACCATATGGTCTCTGTCACAACTACTCTACTCTGCCACTGTAGTACAAAAGCAGCCATAGGCAATTAGCAAACAAATGAGTGTGTCTGCGTACAAATAAAACTTTATTTACAAAAACCAACTGGAGGCCAAATTTGGCCCTTGGGTATAGTTGGCCAATCCCTGCCCTAAAACATTCCATGAAACCTTCGCTCATGGGTGAAAACAGAGGATCCAGCAGAAAAACATGAGGAGGCCTCCTGAAAAAGAGTCACACAATGCAGGGCCTGGCCCCCTGAGTCACTGCTATACAGGAGCCACCTGAGCCCGACTGTACAGAGACAGAAGAAATAACCTGTGTTGTGTTAAGCCATAGAGATGTAGCGATTTTTGTCATAGCAGCTTTGGTGACTAACCTGACTACAAAGTAGGTTTAATTGTTCCTTTTGGCATCTGTGGGAGATAAGGAAGAAATCGGCCAAGTTTACAAGCAAAGAATTGGTAGAACCGGGTCTGGGGTGCCCACCTCACCTGGTGTGCCTGAACTTTCCTAGAGACAGTGCTGAAAGTCCACCTCCTGGACAAAAAGCAACACTTGGTCACCAAGCCAGAACCTGAACACAGACAGGCCTGTTGGGCACCAAGGACCATACTCACAGCCCGTGAGGAAGCTGACTAAGGCTCAGCCTGGTCCTATGTGATCTTTGCTGACACCCCACAGCCTGGCGTCCACGCAGGTATGCTGGACTTGGGAAGTAAGCATGGAGCCTGCCATCTCCTCCCCCCAGGCCTCAGGGCTTCTCCCCAAAGACAGTGAGTCGGGCATGAATTTTAAATATACACCCTCTTGAGGGTAAAAGTCAGCCCTGACATCCATAAAATGGCACTAAATCCTGCTTTTATGAGCTCTTGCTGCATTCTGCGGAGTGTTTTATCACACTCACTAGAAGTTTACTGAGGGGAGTTAATAACCCAAAAATGCTAGGGCCTGCCTATCTGTGGACTGAGAAGTAAGACTCCTAGTCAATAATTCTGGAGATAGTAGCACTTGTGCTCAAGATGCAGGCACCTCCTGCCTGCTCCAGTGCTCTGCTCCCCCAGGTCCTTCTCACACCTTCATCCATCCATCCATCCATCCATCGTCCCTGCCAGCTGCTCAGTGCCTGACCCCAGGCTGGGTGGTCAGTGGTCAGGGAAGGGCAGAAATGAAGGAAAGAGTGACCAGAGAGAGGGAACAGCATAAGCTAAGACCTTGAGTCCTATGCCACCTCACCCAGACAGAGATGCTTTCTAGGGGAGGACTGCGGAGGACCGAGACAAAATCCTTAAGAAGCCCAGCCTATAAAGTACATCTAAGAAGGAGACCAAGGCAGAAAGATGGAAAACCAGGCAGGAGGGAGCCATGGAGGTGCTAAGGGAAGGGAACGTCTGAAGGAAAATCACTCCAATCAGATGCCGTGAAAAAGCTAAGTAAGAAAGCGAAGAAAGGGGTCCCTCGGCTTCAGCAATGTCAAAGTCACCAATATTTCCCGTTTTCCAGGCTCTGGGACAAGCTCCAGGTGCTTGGGGGTAAGAAGAGGAGGACAGAAAATTACACAGTGGTGTGTGTTCAGTGAGATCCCAGAAGAGGGGAGGCTGAGTCTATCTATGAGGGATGAGAAGAGGGTGTGTCCGAGTTGGGTTGTGAAGGCTGAATAGAAGTTTGCTGTGGGGAGACAGAGGAAATATTGTGGGTGAAGGCATCAGAGAGATAGGAATGGAAGGAGGTGCCCTGTCCCGGGAGAGCCGGGGAAATGAGGATGAAGTAAGGAGGAGGAGGAGGTAAACAACCTCCCAGCCCTACCAGGAGTTGGGCATCATTCTCCAGGTGGTGGGGAAGCGTGGGAAGAGACAACGTAAGATTCACACTATAGAAACAGTTCTGAAGCTGGGCATGGTAGCTCATGCCTGTAGTCCCAGTTACTTGGGACGCTGAGTTCAGGAGTATGGACAACATAGTAAGATCCCATCTCTAAAGAAAAAAAAATAGGTGCCAATTTGAGTTCCACCCCTATCTCTGACCTTGGACGTATCTCTTCCCATGCTCTGGACGTCAGTTTTGTCCCCTTGGAAGTGGGAGCATAAGACTATCCCTCCTTGCAATCTGAAGGTTCTGTGGTTCTTCCCTGACCACCTGAGCACCCATAGGAGTCGGCTGTTCTGAGAACACCTTTTGTTTGTGTGCATCAGATACAAATAAATCCACCGAGTAAGTTCTAATTTTCAGAGTCATAATCTGCTCAGCACTTTTGAGAAGGGCTAAACCACTCTCAGGGTCAACCATGCCCCCAGCATGTCTAAGAGGCTTTTTCTCAATTCCCTGGTGAGGATGAAAAAGGAGGACTCCATCATCATGGCCCAGGGGAAGGGCTGACATTTGGTGAGATGTCTGTATTTAACTCCCACCACTTGACATCTGTTTCCAATTAAACCGCCTGTGTTAAAAGAGATGCTGCCCGGAGCGTGCAAGTCAGCCTCAGTCTGGAGAGGCAAAGGGGGGCTTCCACAAAGAGGTAAGGCAGACCCTGGTCCATACACACCCCTAGGAACCTCCTTGAACCCCTAGGACCATCTGGCCTGCAAGACACCTGGGAACCACTTTCCACTCCCCCCATCACACTCAGCAATACCAGGTATGACATGTTTGAGGAACCAAAAGAAAGCCAAGAGAAGGTTGCCAGCTGCATTGAGAGAGTGGAGAACAGCACAAGGTTGGTGGATGAAGTAGGCAGGGGTCAGATCATGCAAGACCCTGTAGACCAGTCGTTCTCAATCTTCCTAATGCCGTAGCCCTTTAATACAGTTCCTGTGGGTAGTGACTCACAGGTTGAGAACCGCTGCTGTAGACCATAGGAAGGAGGTTCTATTTTATCCTAGGTCTGACCAGAAATGGCATGGTCTAATCTGCATATTTAAGATATCTCTCTGGCCACACCTCGGAGAAAGGCAAGATTGCCGGGTGTGGTAGCTCATGCCTGTAATCCTAGCACTCTGAGAGGCTGAGGCAGGTGGATAGCTTGAGTTCACGGGTTCAAGACCAGCCTGACAAAAAACAGGACCCCATCTCTACTAAAAATAGAAAAACTGAGGCAAGAGGATCACTTGAGCCCAAGAGTTGGAGGTTGCTGTGAGCTATGATGCCACAGCACTCTTCCCAGGGTAACAGCTTGAGACTCTGTCTCAAAAAAAAAAAAAAGGAGGCAAGGTTGGGAGAGGAGAGAGCTTTGAACCTTACTGTCTAATACAACAGCTGTCAGTCACGGGTGAACTATTGATATGCGGCCTGTGTGACCAGGGAACTGAATATTTTATTTTATTTTAATTAATTAAAGTTAAAATCAATCCTTTGACTCAGCTTTTTAAAAACATTTAGGTATGTTTAGAGCAATCTGGGATGTGTGAGTCTACTTTCTCTGACTAAATTTTATGAAATCTAAATACAGATCAAGTGTTTCACGGGAAAATGTAGCATCCAAATTGAAATGTACTGTGAACGTCAAAAGCACACTGGATTTTGGAGACTTAGAACACAAAAAGGAAAAGAATGTCAGCCTTCTCGGTAATCGTTTGTATTGATCGTATTAAAATGAGAATAGTTTGACGATGGTGGGTTAAATAAACTAGGTTATTAAAATTGAATTCGTTTGTTTCTTTTTTTACTTTTTGGGGGGTAGCCACAAGGAAATGTAAACTCTCATGTCTGGTTCTCATTCTGTTTCTACAAGACAGCACGAGATTGGAAGGAATGATGGCCGTTTAGACGAGGGCAGTGGTGTGAGATGCAGAAAGAAGGAAGACAGAGCTGAGATGTGGTATGGAGGTAGCAGGAGTGGATCTTGCTGGTAAACCAGATGTCTGGAATGAGTGAAGACAAGGCAAGTATTAGAGATGGGGCACTGGATGGACAACGGTGTCATTGCCTTGAATGAGGAAGACTTAACTTAGGGAGGGCAAACATGGAAGGGGCAACAGGAGACTCTGGGTTACTTTGGGACATAGTGAGTTTGAGATGCCCATAAAATGCCAAGCAGAGTCCAGTATTCAAAAGCAAAATGTGGTCCCTCTTCTGGGTATACTCTCACCACAGATAGAGAGATAGACAGACAAACAGAGATATTAATGCACTCCCTGCTCCCTCCATTACAGCAAAATTTTCTGAATGTGCACATGTTCTCTTGGGCTTTGAATCTTCTCTGTGTATTACCAGCTCCCTCCTGTTTACCTCCGCCCCCACCCCAAGAAAAGCCCCCTTCCTCTGCTCGCCCACGCACCTCCTCAAAACTTGCAGGGCGAAACACCGTGGCAAAGGCACCCACTGCAGACAGTCTTCAGCAGTGAGCTTTGGGTCAGGATGTTTGCACAAATGCCTCACAGCATCATTTATCTTGAGGGATGTCAACTCGAAAAATGTTAGTTCATGTCACTGTCAGGGTAAATGCCAAAAATTAGCTTTCTTTCATCAGAAAACGGAATAATTAACTTTGCAACTGTTTCCAAAACTGCTAATTAATGGGTTTTGCCCACTTGATTTGTCAGGCTACACAGCGAGCCGAGCAGCAGCCAGAGCCCCTGGAGGATTCTCGTCCTCTTCTTCTCCCCGTCCCCGGCAGAAGTTGGGAGAAGTTACAGGTGAACACGCAGAGAAGAGCAAGACCAGAGGAAAACGCTGCTATCTTGGATCGGAGAGTTTTCCTTTCCCTTTCAAAATGTGTCTCCTGATCCTTTTCTCTCCCACATTACTGTCCTCGATTGATCTCAAAATTGTGGTGCTCAACCTTAGTGGATGGGGCCCACCATCCATCTGTCCCCCAAACATGGAGTCAAATCAGATTCTAGTCTGTCTCTCTCTCCCAAGGTGGAAGGGTACTGTGGTTAAAGACTTGGCGCCAGGGGGCAGACAGAGAGGGGGTCTGAATACCAACTCCAATCCTTACCAGCTGCACAGCCTTAAATAAGACACTTCCCTTCTCACTACCTCAGTTTCTTCATCTGTAAAATGGGATTCCTAGTAGACTTATGTCATTGGGTGGCTGACCATTTGCAGGAGATAATGAATGCAAAGGCTTGGGCAGGACATTTCAAATATAGTAAGTCCTCAGCGCACATGCCTATTATTGCATCTTTTACCCCATGTCTTCCATCCTGTCCTGGCTCACAGCTGCTCCTCAACCAACTGGAGTATTGCCTCTTCACCCAGGGCTAGCCCAGCCCATAATCCACTGTGATTGCCAGAGAAATGTCCCCACTGTGCAAATGTGAGCATGGGCTAGCCTGGATTATTATTCCCAACTCTCACTCCACCCTACCAAAATAATACATCAACACCATTTGCCTTGTAACTTTGCAGAGCCCTCCCGCCATTGTATTGTGGAGGGGAGGGTGCTTCTCCACCCCACCAATTTTCTTTAAATGTGGTAAAACACACATAACATAAAATCTGCCGTCTTCTTCACCAGGCTGCTATACTATGGACTGCCAATAGCCTTCAACTTCTCTGGGGAATTGCCATTGGCTAAACAGGATCTGGCAGCTTGTGATCAATGAAGGATGAACAAGTGAGGGGTGTTACTGAGCACTTTAAGATACAACCAAGGTTAGGGTGCAAGTTTTGGGCCAACGTTCTCCATGAAACCAGTCTGGAGCTTACGTCAAGCCAACACCACATCTTAACTCTCTTCTGCGGCTTTATTCATGAAAGCAGCCCCTAACAGGGTATTTTCAAATGACCCTCATGAGCAGTAATTAATGGCTGTTGTCTCAAGCCACTGAGTTCTCAAGTGTTTTGTTAAAAAGCATTATGAACTGACGATACCCTTAGAACACCTAAACCATGGAATACTATCCAGCCATTAAAAATGGAGGGAGCTCCATGTATTGACTCCAAAACATGGCAGAATGCTTGGGAAAATTTGGTCACAAAAGAGCATTAAAGCAGCATTCTTTCTATTAAAGGAAGTTAACACATGCTTCTATTTGGATATTTGGATATAGAGAAGTGTCTGGCCGAGTCTTCAAGAGTTAACGATGTTACCCTGTGTAGCAAGATGAGGGACAACACATTACTTTTGTCTTTGCACTTGTTTTATACTATTTAGTACTTAAGTGGACTTTTCTTTTTTATTTAAATTGAGATTTTTTTAAACCAAAAAAAATTACCCTTTTAACTTTTTTTTTTAAGAGTCTCACTTTCTTGCCCTCAGTAGACTACCATGGCATCACAGCTCACAGCAACCTCCGACTCTTTGACTCAAGCGATCCCCTTGGCTCAGCCTCCCAAGTAGCTGGAACTACAGGCACTCACCACAATGCCCAGCTATTTTTTAGAGATGGAGTTTCACTCTTGCTCAGGCTGGTCTCAAACTCATGAACTCAAGCAATCCACCCACCTTGGCCTCCCAGAGTGCTGGGATTACAGGTGTGAGCCACAGCACCCGGCCCTCCCCCCGCCTTTTTTTTTTTTTGAGACAGAATCTCACTCTGTTGCCCCAGGCTAGAGTGCCATGGTGTCAGCCTAGCTCACAGCAACCTCATGGAGCATACAGTCCATTGCAGGGTGAAAGCAATTAATAAAATTTAAAGACAAATTATGTAGCAAATTGTAAGGGGACATTCTGTGGAGAATATAACAGAGTCGTGGGCATGGAAGCAGCTGTTTTATATTGGTCAAGTTGTCACTTAAGATGCCCTGGAAGGAACTCTCTGTGGAGGGGGCATTTAAGCAGAGATTTTAAAAAGATGAGGGAATTGGTCATGCAAATATTGAGAGAATAGCATTCCAGGAAGAGGTAACAGCACGTGCAAAGACCCAGAGGCAGGAACATACCTGGTATATTCAAGAAATGACAAGGAAGTGAGAATGGCTAGAGCAGAGTGAACAAGGAGGAGAAGGGCTTTGGGATGTGAAGTCTTAAATATATACTGTGAAGTGCAAGAAGCCACTCTGACTCTTTTAGGAAACTTGGTATAATATTGTCCTGGTGGAGATATGTCACTACACATTCGTCAGAGCATATACAACATACAACACAGGGAGTAAGCGCTAACGTCACCCAGGGAGTCTAGTGAATAACAGTGTGGCCAATCTTGGTTTATCATCTGTAACAAGGGCACTACACTAATGCGAAATGTACAGGATAGGAGACATCAGGACAAAGTGAAAAAGCAGGTACCTGAGGACTCTGGGGTTTCCAATCATTCTATAAACCTAAAAAGTCTCTAAACAGTAAACGCTATTAACATTTTCTTTTTTCAAAAAAGGACATTGGGTTTTCTGTGAGTTAGACGGAGAGACATCTGAGACCCAGAAGCAGACCAACCTACTCTGACTCCATCCTGGAGGATCCTGCCGTGCAGAGCACACCCTAAAGAGGCCAAGGCTGGGGCAGGGAGACAGTAAGGCTCTGTTACAATAATCCAGCAAGAGACAAGGGTGCTTTGGTGAGGGCAGTGGGGTCAGAAGTAGCTGATGGAATGTAGGGGTCAGGTTAGGGTGGAAGCCCCACCCCAGCAGCCTGTGACTTACTCAAGGTAAAACAAGCACATTCTTTTTTTTTTTTTTTGAGACGGAGCCTCAAGCTATCCCCCTGGGTAGAGTGCCATGGCATCACAGCTCACAGCAACCTCCAATTCCTGGGCTCAAGCGAGTCTCCTGCCTCCGCCTCCCAAGTAGCTGGGACCACAGGCGCCCGCCCCAACGCCCAGCCATTTTTTGGTTGCAGCCATCATTGTTGTTTGGCGGGCCCAGGCTGGGGATTTGAACCCGCCACCTTAGGTGTACATGGCTGGCGCCTTAGCCGATTGAGCCACAGGCACCGAGCCCAGCACCAAGCTTTTCATGAGGGATCCGTCCCCACAACCCTCCAGTCAGCCCCACCTCCAACAGTAGGGGTCAAATTTCCATATGAGATTCAGAGAAGACAAATATCCAAACTATCAGTTTCTTTGGTTCCAATGAGCTTTCTTCCACCTCACCTTGGCCTCCCATCTACTTGTGGTCCCTGGGCCAACAGGATCTGGGAGCCTGTTAGAAATGCAAATTCTCAGGCCCCAACCCAGACCTACAGAACCTAGAACTCTGAGGGTGGGGCCCCATAAGTTTTAACAAGCCCTCCAGGTGCTTCCAATGCACACTGAAGTTGGAGGATCACTACCCCAGGCCTCATCACCAGTTTCTCTACCTCCGAAACATTCAAATACTGACTGCCTTCTCGCATCAGCACCCAACTCAGGTGTTCTAACACCTTTGCTCCAATAACTTGCAACCTTATTAAGACTTGCAACCAAATTATCTAAATTTTTTTCACATCCATCACCTAGCTCACAGTCTCTCATTCCATGGCCCAGCACCGTTGCCATTTCCTTGTCATAATCTTGATTTTGTGTTCCCCTCTTCCCCTAGCCATTCACTTGGCAAAACCAGACCCTGTTAAAACTATCCACTAACTATGCACTAATGCCTTACCCACACCATGGAGGCTGAACATTGCTGGAGAAAATCATAAAATCATGCTGGCTGCACACACTTCAAATAAGGCCGGACAACCTACTGCCTGCTCTTTGCTGCTGAATTCCCTCTCCTGCTTGATGTAACACCTATGCAATGGTGCTTCTTGCCCTCGAAGCTCCCACTCACTCCCACGTTCAGCTGATGTCCTTGCTGCGAACTTCACAGAGAAACAGATGGGCCAGGAATCGACTCATCTTCCTACCGATATTTGCCAGCTTCTCTGCACCCACGTCCTCTGCCCCTCTGCTTTGGAAGCAGTGTGCCCTTCCCTGCTCCATCTGTCACGTCAGCCCCACCCCGGTCTCCTAGATCACATCTCTTCGTTCACTCAAAAACTTCATTCTTGCAATTATTCCCTTTCTCTTTTGCAGCCTCCATTTATCCCCTCTACTGGATCACTCCCATCAGCATTCAGATGTGCTTTGATATCCCCTCTGTTAAAACAAATCAAATATCGCCCCTTGACCCTACATTTGGGGCCATATTATGACATTCATGGGCCTGACAGTTTTGCCTTCATGGATCACAATATAAACCGTGAATACAAAAATATTAAATAAGTACTAGTAATTACTTTATTGTTCATTTTTTATTTTGCTTTTGAAATCAGAGTATCACTAGCACTACACCTGCCTGGTAAGCTGGTCCTGCCCACACTCACCTCCAGGGACTGTCCTCATTTCATTCTTCTTCCAACAAAACCCCTCGTGGCAGATGTATTTCCAAAAACAAGTTCTGGTCTCTTCCAAGACTGGTACATCCAAAAGTTCTGGCCTCATATATCAAGGAGAGGCATCTGTTTATTCTTCTTTTCAACGTGGATGATGAGACTTTGTGGTGACATACTGACTTCCAGGGTTAGGTCATCAAGTGACTGGGTTCCACCTGGCTGCTTCTTAAGACCTGCCCGGGAGCCCAGCCACCGTGCTATGAGGAAGCCCAGAGCACGTGGAGGGTCATGGCTGACAGCCAGCCTCAGCCACCAGACGCTTTGGTGAGTGGGTGAGTGAGCCAGTCTTCAGGTAGCTCCAGTCCTAGCTGAGTTAACCTATGGTGGATGTTCATTTTTTATTCTGATGTTTTAAAAAATTAAAAATTTGAGGTCCTAGGCACTGACTTTATTGCACACTTTCAGCCACCCCAGCTTATACCAAACAGAGCAGACCCTGTCCCCGCAGAGCCCTGACTAAATTGCATATTTGCATGCAGAGAAATGTTATCACTGTTTTTTAAGCTATTCTGTGTGTATATGTTTTCTTTTATTTTTTGAGACAGTGTCTCAAGTGCCTCTGCCCTGGGTAGAGTGCTGTGATGTCACAGCTTGCAGCAACTTCCAACTCTTGGGCTCAAGCTATCCAAGAGGCAAGAGCCTCAGTTTTTCTATTTTTAGTAGAGACAGGGTCTCACTTTTGCTCAGGCTGGTCTTGAACTCGTGAGTTCAAGTAATCCACCAGCCTTGGCTTCCCAGAGCGCTAGGATTACAGGCATGAGCCATAGCAGCGGCCTGTGTGTTTTTTAAGGTAGCAATAGATAGATAACTAGAATATTCTCAAACCTACTTTGCATCCTCTTTATCTCGTTTTCTCAACTTACTCCAACTGAATGTTCACTCCCATCATTCTACAGAAAAGGCTTTCCGTGGTCACCACTGATCGACTTTTCTTACCCTGCCAGATTCATCACAGTTCCCGAAACTGAATTATTTCTTCTGGCTTCTAGGCCCCACCCTCCTCTGATTTCACTCCACCCTCACTGATCACTCATTTTCTTTGCGAGCACCTCTTCTTTTTCACCACATCTCTAAATGCTTGGGGCTTCCCAGGCTTGCTTGTCCTCAGCAGTTGTCTTCCATCTACCTATACTCTCTCCCTAGTCAGGGGTGTCCAACTTTCTTTTCTCTGCTGCACACTGAAAGAATGAGTTGTCTTCGGCCACACAGTGAATACACACAGCCACTAAGAAAGCTAATTAGTAAAAAAAAAAAAAAAATCCGTGCATACTTTTCACGATATCTGACACCACAGATAAGCAAAAAAAAAAAAGTCCTCACAAAATCACCACATGGCCCACAGGCCACAAGTTGGAAACACCTTAGGCCTAGATGATCTCATTCATTCCCTTGACTTTATATACTGTTTATATGCTGACAGCTTCCAAATTTGTCATCTTTAGCCTGAACTAGAGGCATATAGCCAATTGCCTACTGGACATCTATACTTAGCAAACTTAGCAAGGCCCAAATCAAACTACTGATTTCCTCCTTAAGTCCCTCCTCAACTCTCCCCACCACAGCAACGGTATTACCATTTATCTAGTTACTTGGCCCCAAACTAGGAATCCTTCAGTCCTCCTCCAGCCCTATCTCCAAACTATATTCTGAATCTAACCTCTTCTTCCCATTCCTGCAACTCTTGTCGAGGCTGGCAACAGCTCACCTAGTCTGCTGCAGCAGATCCCTAACTGGTCTCCCTGCTCCCACTCTTATTTTTTTTTCCTTTCTTTTTTTGAGACAAGCTCTATGTTTTCCAGGCTGGTCTCAAGCTCCTAGGCTCAAGTGAGGTCCCACATGGACCCTGCCCCTTCTTGAAAGCCAGAGTAGTGTGTTCTAGCAAAAATCAGATGATGTACTCCCCTGCTCAAAACTCTCCCATACACAGAGAATCTGTGCTTTTTACACAGTTTAGCTCCAGCCTATTTCTTTGTGTCCCTCTATTTTCCTCTGCAAACAGGGGTCTTTGCATCTACTGCTCTACCTCAGGATGTTGACACGGCTGCCTCCTGCTCAATGTTCTCCCCACCTACCCCTCGGTAGCCAGTCAAGCCATTCTGACATTGTACTATTTTCTTCACAGTGTCTAACTGCATCTAAAACTATCTCAATTTTCCTTCTCTATTTATTATCTATCTTTTTCCCAAGAGTCTATGATCATTGAGGAGAGAGACTTTACCATATACTGTACTGAATCCCCAGTGCTTGGCACCCAAGAAACTGAGCAAGGTGCTTAGTGTATAGTCAACACTGAATTTAAGTGAGATATTCTTTCATTTTACAAGACAACTCCTCTTTGACTCTGTTGAGAGTGCCGGATTTAGTAGATAATTAGTTGAAGTAAAAAAAGAATGGGTTTAGAACTGGAAGAGGCCTTGGAGATCATCTAGTCTATTGATTTCAACCTCTTCCCCACCTCAGCTCATGTGAAGATAACACACGCCCATCAGCAGGTGAGGCTCTCTATGGCGGCACCTGCCCTGGCTCCGTGTGCAGTTGGTGTCATTCCTGTCCATCTCTCAACACTGGATGGCTAAGCAACCCTGAGCAGTGATTGAGGTACAGTACCTGAGCTCAAGTTAAGAAATTGTATGAATGAAATATACCTTGATTTAGTTTCTGGCTGATGAATCTAAAATTCAATTGGCTTTTCATGTGGGTCAGTTGCCCATGACCTGCCCTATAAATACTGCTGAGCTATTAAGGTATAAATATATCATTTTAAAGAGGATTAACAATCCATGAAGAGAACTGATAGCTTGAAGTAACAACAGTAAGGATTTGAAGGTAGTTAGGAATTGAGCAGGGGATTTGGCAAGAGAACCCTGGGGGTTGCAGGCAGTCAGCCATAAGCCTGGCTCCAGGAGAAAATAAATGCTTAGAAACAACAAACCAATGTCTACTGGGCACTAGACAGGCCTGGCCTGAAGCCCCACTATCAATCATGTCCATGCTGGTGTTCTTGTGACTAAGAAGGACCCACTCTGCAGAAGCCTAAACTCTTAGGTTGCCTCCTTAGGACCAGTGTCAGTGGTGAGACCACCAGACCTGGCACTGTGTATTCTATTTCTTGCCTTTATTTCCATCTTTTATTCTTTACAGCCTTACCCCACCCATCAATTTCTTTACTTCCAAGCTTTAGAGGAAATTTGTACATTATGGCAATGTGAAAGTGGAAACAAACCTGGAACTGAGGTTTGAATGTTCTGTATTTAATATGTGGACATTTTCATCCTCTAAAAGGGCTGTAGTAAACAAAAAAAATATGTGGACATTTGAGTACCTCATAGCCTCTTTAAAAATTAGGTTCTAGGGCTATTGACACGAACTAGAACTCAGACAAATCGATTTGGTCTCAGCTTTATCTGTTAACTGAAAGGGCGACTGAATCTGTTAACTGTTAGGGCAAATAACTCCTAAGCCTTGGTTTTCTTTCCTGTAAAATGGGGATAATAGTAACTATTTTAATGGGCTGTTAATGAGGATTAAATAAAGGCTTAGTATCCCTTGGTATGATGTATGGTAGCTATTATAAGCATACTCCAATGGAAGTATTATCTCACCTTTGAGATAATTTGAGGTCCTTTCCAGCTAGTTTTTAAAAAGTATAGCACACAAGCATCTAAGTACCAAATTAGTACTGCCATTTACTGAATATCTATTATCTGCCCAATACTGTGTGAGCTGTTATTAATCTAATAAAATCTCCCAATCTTGATCAGCTGGAGTATTAAATATTATGTAAGTATGCACATATTATTTCCTACATTTTACTAGTAAGCTGAGCCTCACATAGGGTTAACTGCCCAAGTTCACTCCAAAATCCACATTTTCTCTATTGGTACTCATTAATGTTTTAGTGATACTAATTTAGTGATATAATGTAGAAAAGGAATGGTTGCAGATGAGCAGAAACATTAACAAAGTAGACTAGTGGCTTAAAATAATTGCTTTATATATTCACTGTGGCACGTATAAATGGTCACAGGAATAGATAAGTCATCCTCTTCAAAAGCACTGAAACTTGACACTGATCTGGTTTAATCCGTCTTACCAGAGATATGTAGAATTATACAAATAATTTTAAAAAGACAAGAACATGATTTTATTGAATGTGAAAAAAATATGCTTCAGATCAGAGAAAGCAGCATGAACCTAGGGCTACACCTCATACAAATTCATCTCTCTTCCTGCCTTCTGACTCATTCTACTGTAAGATCTGCTTTTCTCTCACCATTTCCCGTCCCTACCATGGACAGAAGGTGACACTTGGGCGCTAACTCTAAATTTGAAGATACACATTTACTCAGAGACCTAATGTAAAACAAACAAAACTTAAAATATTCTCAGCCAATCAGGATAAGAAATTAGCTTGTTTCTATCAAGAAGTAGGCTTCAAATATGCCAAATGCTTTTTTTTTTTTTTTTGAGATGGAGCCTCAAGCTATCCCCCTGGGTCAACTGCCATGGCATCACAGCTCACAGCAACCTCCAACTCCTGGGCTCAGGCGAGTCTCCTGCCTCCGCCTCCCAAGTAGCTGGGACCACAGGCGCCCGCCATAACGCCCGGCCATTTTTTGGTTGCAGCCATCATTGTTACTTGGTGGGCCCGGGCTGGGGATTCGAACCCGCCACCTTAGGTGTACGTGGCTGGCGCCTTTGCCGATTGAGCCACAGGTGCTGAGCCGCTAAATGCTTTTGTTAAAGAAATACTGTTAGCTTTGTGTATGCATGTGCACAGGCATATTTTGTTTTCATATTTATCTTAAAACAGGATTTTAATATATAATTTAAACTGACAAACTAAGTAATCTAATCTTGTTTACAGGTTAATTTAATCTGAAAATAGCTGGAAGTGACTGCACATAACTTTGAAGGAGCTCATATGGAAGGAGAGCACACATGTGTCATTCTACTATAATATAATGATTTATACTATCTGTAAAATAGGTCAGAAAAGCTTAGGTGGGGCGGCACCTGTGGCTCAAAGGGGTAGGGCGCCAGCCCCATATGCTGGAGGTGATGGGTTCAAACCCAGCCCCAGCCAAAAACTGCAAAAAAAAAAAAAAAAAGAAAAGAAAAGCTTAGGTGTGGGGGTATATTTAAAGGATAATAATTTCTTCAAAGATAAAAACACGTCACAAATTACTGCTTTGTTAAACACATTATATTGTTCTTATTTTATTGACTAGTTCTTAATCCTGAGGCTTATACCCGGGGTAAGTGTGCATTAGTCATTTGTGAATGACACAATCAACAGAGTGGAAGGAGGTCACAGGGCACAGGCTGTAATCTTTTCATGTTAATGACAGTAATGTAAGTCTGATACATAAGCAGTATGCATTCAACACACTGAATACCTGAGACTAGGCCAGGAAAAGATAATAGGCAATTCAGTTGAAGCGGGGCAAGTACTGAGAAGTCATAACTACTCTAAAGATGTAAAGGGATCCACAAAAGACACGAACCTGAGTCTGCCATAAAAAGGAAATGAAGCACTCCCCTGGGTTTGCCATACTACCTGTTTTGGCCCATTGTGGGCTTGCTTCTTTCAGGGCTTTAGCTGCTATTTCATTTCATGGAAAAGTAGACATCGCTAAACAAAAAGTGTGATATTTACCAAAAGAAAGTGGCTTTCTCACCAGAGGAGTTTAATAAAAATATTTTTCTGTGCCTCACAGTTTTCAAAAACCATTATTTCTGTTTAATTGTTGGTATTTGCTACAGTGCTAGGTGCAAAGTTTATGAAATAAAAGCTACTGAATGAATGAATCACAGGATAATACAAGTAATAAGTTCTTGAGAGCATCAATTCCATCACAGTGACCCTTGCAGGCTGCTCCGTAAGGGACTGGGCTATGAGAGGTCAGTGCGTGTCACACATGTGCTCGTCTGCTGCAAAGTATACTTACTCTCCAGAATGGGATGCTTCAGTGAAGTAAAATCTGTTCTTACCACTCCGAAATGAGCACATGGCAGGCTGTACTCAAGTATATATCGAAAACTTTTTAACTGGTCAGTGTTAAATCAACCACCAGTTCCTTCTAGGCACTTTGAAAGAAAAAAATGTGTGTGAAGAATACTCTGAACAGGACGGTGCCTGTGGCTCAGTGAGTAGGGCGCTGGCCCCATATACCGAGGGTGGCGGGTTCAAACCTGGCCCCGGCCAAACTGCAACAACTAAAAAAATAGCTGGGCGTTGTGGCGGGCGCCTGTAGTCCCAGCTACTCAGGAGGCTGAGGCAAGAGAATTGCCTAAGCACAAGAGCTGGAGGTTGCTGTGAGCTATGATGCCACAGCAGTCTACCAAGGGCAACAAAGTGAGACTGTGTCTCTAAAAAAAAAAAAAAAAAATGAAAACTTTGAACACTTACATTCGGATGAAAGAACTGATATAAATTAAAACTGGTACAAACTAATAACTGAGCAGCAGTAGCATAACAAAATATGGATTTGACTCTTTTGCTGATGATAGTCAAAACAGTTTGTTCGTGTTTGCTAAAATCAGAACTAAAACAATGGCATGTGTAAAGGAACAGAGTGGGTCTTTCATTATAGTCCAGTCTGTCATTAACGTCCTGTTCCCTGCTCTCAGCTCACCAGGACTCGAGGACTCAACAGAACAGTTAGGTGGACTTAAAATCACCTCAGTTGGAATCACTCTCCATTTAAACAAACACATCTGGCCCATGCTCATTTCCAGTTGAAGCGTGAGTAGCCTCCCTGAAACCTTATGACTTGGTTTCTGTTTTCTCCTCAGGTACTGTTTCCCAGATTGGCTCCTTGATGTGTTCTGGTAACTGCTCTAATTGTGTCTAAAAAAAGAGAAACAAAACAAAACTATAATATAATACAGACTTAAAAGAACTCTTTGGCAACAAATTGGATTTTTTTTTTTTTTTGAGACAGAGTCTTATTACGTCACTCTCAGTAGAGTGCCTTGGCATCATAGCTCACAGCAAACTCCAACTCTTGGGCTTAGGTAATTCTCTTGCCTCAGCCTCCCAAGCAGCTGGGACTACAGGTGCCTGCCACAACGCCCGGCTATTTTTCTGTTGCTATTGTTATTGCTGTTTAGCTGGCCGGGGCCAGGTTTGAACCCACCAGCCTCAGTGTATGTGGCTGGCACAGTAAACGCTGAGCCCAAATTGGATTTATTAATCTGTAAAATCCTTGACTTCTTCCCCCCTCCTCTTTGCCTTTTTATAGGGCTTTGAAATGGAGAGAAGGAAACTTAATAGTATATAAAATACTCTTATATATATAATCTATGTGATCCTTAATGCTCACCAGGGATTGCCACTTAATGGGGTCTCAAAGTCCAGAAAAGTACTAGTAGGGAAGGAGCTTCAGAGGTGGCTCAGGAAGGACCCAGGCTGCAATGGCAGGATTCTGTTGCATGACGGAAGCCCCCAACCCTATGGCAACTCCGTCTCCCAATCTGCCACAAGTCCTCCCTCTACTCAGTGGGCCAGGACCAGGCTGTAATGAATCAAAACAACAATACAGATATCCCCCCCAAAAAGAGATAAAAATTCAAGCCATACCTTAGTTACTTCCATGGCAACCCCTTCAGGTAAGTTTCGCTGAATATATTCCAAGTAGACATCTGCTGTACTTCCAGTTAGGTGCTGTAACTAAAATGTCAAACATGAAAACGGTTTGTACTATGCTGGCGAAGCTGCATTTGTTTTTTTGTAAAAGTGGTGGAGCCCGTTCTTCCCCTAAACAATATTATATACAATAACAATTTTTTAAAAAACATTTTATCAAGCACATTGTACCCCATTAATGTACACAGTTATAAATAATTTAATTAATAAAAAAAAGACAGTATAGTTCCCCTGGTTGAATTGAATGGGGGCATGCATAGCCCCAAAGCCTCTTTCCTCATAAATGCAGCTGCCTTAAAGCCAGGGCTCCACAGGACACAGGTGGCAAGCATGGTATCAAAGCAGTGTACTTACGAGAGTTTCCCAGAACAGCTGGGACAGACAATGGTACTAGATTATTAAATAGGATTAATATGAGATTTTCTATGAGCTTCCCTGTGAGATGTTTCTGATTGGTTTTTTTACAAGTAGGAAGAGTTTTTTAACACTCACACTAACTTTATGACTATGACTTTTGTACCCTCAATGACTAGTACAGTAACTTTCCATATAAAAGACATGTAAGCTTGTTTTAATCACACTCACCAATCATTTACTATGCAATGGGAGTATTCTAAGTGCTTTACATAAGTATCCCATTTAATCTTCATACTACCTTTGTGAGAAGTTAGCATTAACCATTATTATTCCCATTTTATAGATGAAGGAATTGAGGTTAGGTCACTTAGCTCATAAGTGCCAGCACCTGGACTTCAGGACTGGCAGTCTCACTCTAAAACCCATGCTCGCCTTAACCACAACACTATGCAGGCCACAGTGGATGCACAAGTAACAGATGAATGAAAAGCCTCATGCTGCACATCACTGACCTGGAAAGTCCAGTTAGCATGTGAAAAGAACTATTAGAACTGTGTAAAAACTTAACTAGGATTTCTGAAATATGGGTAAACTTATTCCAATGCTACCTTACTGTTTAAAAATTAGCCAGCATAATCTACACTCTTGAGTTAAAGTACTAATGTAAAGAATGGCTACGAGCTGCTTCCATTGACACAATAAGACATTTACCTTCTCTACAACCAACGGGCATGGGCTGGCTGAAAGGAAGTCAACTCAATCATACTAAGGAAAGTATGCTGGTGTGACATTTGGGGTATTTCAAATGGCCTCAATGTCTGAAATCAACTCACCTCTAAACATCTGTAAAGTGTTCTCATTTCATACTGCACTCTGTGCTTCTTGAAAATGTGCACTGATTTGAGAAGAGTAAATCGCTCTATTTTTCTTGGAGGTTCATGACTGAAATTAATGGGCAAAAAAATGTACTGATATTAAAACATGAGTCACTGATACTGAAGCATGATTCCACAATTTTATAGGTCAGGCTTATACTCGATTACAGGCATTAACTACCATTTATAGATGTCTATTTGTCAAGGCTGTCATCTGTAACAACAACTGCTATCATAAAGCTTAGACCAAAATAAACACAACAGACAATAGGAATCTTTTCCCACAGGCCGCAAATTGAGTCTTAGCATGCAACTATGTGTGTGTACACACATGCCTGCTTTTATACCCTGAGTCCTTTACTGACCAAAGACAGTGGAACCTTTGCAAGGTGGCCAGCCAAGGGACTATAACAAACTGGTCAACATAAGCAACTAGGCCTACTGTACTGCTACGTATTTAACTTTCTTGTACAACTTTTATTAGAGAATATCATATGAAATCATACATAATCAAAACACAGTAGAATCATACATTCAATACCACACAAAATCAATAGATTTACTGTTTCATCATTCTTTCTGGAAAAACAGTCAATCTTGGACTGTTTCTTATTCAAATTACAAACATAGGTGGAGAAAGCACTCTCAACACTGGCTACACCAGTGTACTGGGTATTTTTTTGCAGCAAATGACTTAAGCTGCATTATTGACGTCCTCTTCTTTTGTAGTCTCTGCAATTTCTGTTGTCAACTCCACTTGTTTCCTTATTAGCTGTTTCATGCATTTTTTTTTTTTTTGAGACCCTCAGTATATTGCCCTTGGTAGAGTGCCATGGCACCACAGCTCACAGCAACCTCAAACTCTTGGGCTTAGGTGGTTCATTGGCCTCAGCCTCCCAAGTAGCTGGGACTACAGGTGCCTGCCACAACACCTGGCCATTTTTTTGTTGCAACTGTTTAGCTGGCCTGGGCCAGGTTGGAACGGGCCACCCTCGGTTTATGTGGCTGGTGCTACAGGCGCTGAACTGTGTTTTGTGCACTTTTATGCTGGTCTATACTTTGCTTGGAAAACTGCTTCTCGGTTAGATTCATTACAGGTTGTCATCTCATCATACATTGCAACAAAACCTTCAAAATCTACTACTTCAAGTTCTGCTATGGGAGATGGACTATCTGATGGGGCCCAAAAATTGTGCTCTGGGGTTGTGACAAATCCAGCTTTCTTGAAACACTTCTGTATTATTTCTGGCTGAACTTTATTCCAAGCAGAATTGATCTACTGGACAGCATCCAGAGCATTAACTAATGCAGTGGAGGAAGTTGTTTCCACAGATGGACCACAGCTTCCTGTTTTAGTAATGACCCACTGCATAAGGTGGGCTCAGTAGTGCATTTTAAATGTTCTGATGATGCTTCAGTTAGGAGGTTGGTCTTTTGAGGTCATGTTTGGAGGCAGAAATTTCAGTGTCATGTTTGTGAGATGATTTACCAGTGGGTGGCCAGGACAGTTGTCCATTGTCAGTAGAATAGACTGTTGCTTCTTATTCATTTCTCAGCTGATACCCCTTACCACTCTTCAAATAGGGCAACAGTTATCCATGCATGGGGAGGTCTTTGGGTTTCCGGTTCTTAAATGTGTGTGGCTTTGCCGACTGACCAATTACCAAGGGCTTTAGTTGCTCTCTGGTTGAGCTAGCACTAAGCAGAACTGTAAAACGTTCTTTGGAAAGTTTTCTGCTCTTATATAAGTGTCATCCTTCGTGATGAGGCTCCTGTCAGGCATTGCCTTGAAAAAAAGAGTCTGCACTTGCCAGTGTTAAAGATGTTCTCATCTTTGAAGCCTCTGGTGAAGTCTAGAACGTTATGATGAAGTTTTCCACAATTTCTACTGGAACCACATAAGACTTTCTGGGAGATCTCCTGTTGCAGTTTAAATTTCTCAAGCCAAAGACTTGATGCTTAGGAATTTGCTACCCCAAATTGCTGTGTGAAGTTCTTACCAATTTCTTAGATCACTGGCCCAGAGACCTGGGCATTAGCTGCCCTCATCTGCTTACTTCATTTGCTTCACTGACTTCATGAAGGGAAGTTTCTTCCTTTCCACTCTAGGTCTCTGTTTTCCTTCCATCTCTCTCTAGGTACTCATGTTTATGTTTCTGGATGTTACTAACGTGGTCTTGCTGACATCAAATGTTCTGCCATCTTTCTTAGGCTGCTGCTTTCCAGAAAACCTAGAAGATCAACCTTTCCTTCAGTGTCAGCTCTTTGAGTTCTTTCCTTTGGGTCATGACGTCTTTATTAACTGTAAAATTTTTCAATAATTGTAGAAAGTACCTATAATCTAGTCCTTCATGTTGAAAAAAATCTTCCATAACACTTGATAAAACAATAGGATGTTAGGCCTAATCCAATGTGTGGTAATAATAAAACATGAGAAAAGAACTTATACTAAATAATATAACTAAGGCATAAAACCCATACCTTCTACCCTTCGGTGTAGAGCAGACTCAACTGGTCATGTTATAAAGGGTAAATTAATATTGTATGTCACAGTCCAAGTGGTCAAGATATAATACACAGAGGTTGTCAATATATAGAGGTCAGTTTTCCACTGAGTTTATGTGGCACATGTCCAGTCTATTAAAATTAGGTCAACTTAAGGAAGTGGTTGATGTAGGGAGGTCGTTGACTACAGAGGTTCTACTGTATACACATTGTGAAGAGAAGCACCAGTGTGGTGGTAATGTCTGTTATATGTGCATTGTTTTAGGAAAATCTATAGACACACTGACAATCACAAAATTGAAAAGTATGTTCTGCGAAACAGTGTGGCCTTCTGTTTTTGTTGTAGGCCAGACTCTGACAAAGGTCCAAATGGGCCTTCTTCAACATCAGAAGGAGCAGATGACAAGATAAAGGAGACAATTCTACTTGACCTTGCAGTGACTCCAAGGCTACAGGAAGCTCACCTTGCTCATGCATGAAATTACCAGGTGAGAGGTGTTTCTTAGAGCAAATTTCAAACAATGGATATATTATCCCAAGACCATCATATCCAAAGGGTTAAAAGGACTGTTTGCTCACCTGTTCTACATCCCTTCCCCCTGCAGAGCCCAGACTTTTGGGCTTTTTGGGTCTCATTATGTCAACACTATTTCTAGAAAAAGGATTTCTTTTATTTTCCTTATTTATTCTTTCATTCTAGCATATGTATTTAACAATTCTTATAGAAATGAAGGGATGATCTTGCTTAGAATTATATATGACAAACCTAAACTTTTCCATCATGTGTTTCTACCCCATTTTAAGAGCCTGGACCTACCTAAGATCAGTACCGTGTTCCTGGTTGATCATATCATAACACCTAATAGGTCAGACTGGGAAAGGTCATACTCACACTTTAACAGAGATACCAAGTTCTTTAGCAGCAAGCACAGCAAAATGTTCATAACTGTCCAATACAGCCTTATCATGGCCTTTTACTAAAACTGACAGGCGCTTATATAATGTATCTGGTTCATCGGAAATGGTTATCTAAAACCAAAAGAAAAGTTTCAGTTACATTCAGTTACAGCTCCTCTAATATTTATAACTAGCGTCATCAGAAATGGCTAACTAAAATCAAAAAGTAAAGTTTCAGCTGTGGTTCCTCTAATACTTATAACTAGCAAATTGAACAACTTTAGAGTTTACTAATAAATGGGGAGAAAAACGCTGAGTAAAATAACTCTGTTAGCTTATGTATTAGATATCATCATGTTCAAATTTATACAATGAGCTTCAGAATCTGTTAAAATACTGTGTGAATCAAAAGGATTTTCAAGGCAACCTACAAAATCACTAATGGAATTTTCCAACTTAAGAATTACTAAGCCCCAAATTCACAATGATAAAGGACTTTAGAGTCTGCTAACCAAAGTAGCCTGGGTCAGAAGAACTGGATTAAGAATAAACTCTGCTACTTGTGGCTGAAGGACAATGGCCAAATCATATAGTAAGTACTTTACATAAATATCTGCACTTTAGTTTTCTTATATATAAAACTGAGTAATACCTATTCTATAGCTCACAGAATTTTGCCAAGGAAAATAATAAGAAAACACCGATTAAAGTTCTTATAAATGATATTGTTACACAAAGGTGAGCTATTTGATATTCTTTATGAGGTTTTATTCATGTATGTTTTACCTCCCCTAATATAAAAATTACTCATTTCTGATTAAAATGTTTTGACATTGACTATACCAATAACTTCTACCTCTTCCACCCTAATACTGAAAGATCTTAGAAATAATGGCTTTGACATTCTTGACTTTCTTCCAAGAGGTAAATTACCTTCATTTCATTTACCCATTAAACTGGTAAATTGTATCACTAATCCGATGATTCAGGGTTAAATCACTTCACCCTTGAAAGGAGATCTAGCTAGGAAGCTAGATATCCACTCTCAATTACTCCAAATGGGGCTGCTGGAATAGAATATATTGATATTCTATGTCATTTAAGTTGAGGGATGTGGAAGAGGGAATAGAGCCCTCCAGCGGTGTCCAACCTTTTCCTTCTCAGTCAGTACACATTAGAAGAAGAGGAGTTGTCTTAGGCCACACATTAAATACACAAACATTAACGAAAGCTGATGGCCAAAAAAATCAGGTCTATGCACAATTTTTGTGATACATGCCACCACAGATAAGCAGAAAAGTCCTCACATAATCTGCATGCAGCCTGAGGACACCCCTGAATGTATTCTAATTGATCTTACAGGGTTTTTAAAATATTTTGAATTTGTTACAAATATTAAAAATTAGGCGACGTCACATGAAAATGTGGATTTCAGCTTAGAAGATTTAGATGACCTAGCATCAATCAATCAGACTGGTTTCCCACATGGCAATAAGCAGACAGAATAAGGAGTAGCTGCCCATCCTGTCACCTGTCCTTACAGGACTGACCCCTGCAGCATCTGAGCTGGAGACAGGCTAATATAGAACTATGCCCACTATCTATTAAGCATTTGGTGGGTGGGGGTCGGGGGAAACAGCAGTACATGTATAACACAATTCCTTTTTAGTCTACGTGTGCATAGATAAAATGAGTATGTATAAATAAATCTCTAGAAGGATTCACACCACATTGTTAAAGGGAGGGGTAGAAATGGAAGGATTTAGAATTTGTAAGGATTTTTAAAAATTACAAATAACACAAAAAATTGGGTTGATGAGATCATGGCTTCTATGAGGTTACATAAGTACTTCCAGACTTTCATTACTTGTACTAATGCTCTTTTTCACTGTGTCTTGAACATTTTTTTTTTTTTTTAGACAGAGTCTCACTTTGTTACCCTTGGTAGAATGCCGTGGCGTCACAGCTCACAGCAACCTCAAACTCTTGGGCTCAAGTGATGCTCTTGCCTCAGTCTCCCAAGTAGCTGGGACTACAGGTGCCTACCACAATGCCCAGCTATTTTTAGAGATGAGGTCTCGCTCTGGCTCAGACTGATCTTGAACCTGTGAGCTCAGGCGATACACCCGCCTTGGCCTCCCAGAGTGCTAGGACTACAGGCACAAGCTACCATGCCTGGCCTCCTTCCTCACTGTGAATAACAAAGCATTGCCCAGGTCCAGGTTCAGTATTTAAATGAAACCAAGAAAAAAAGAATACTTGAAGGCTACAAGAAAAATATTTTTCCATAATGTAACATCAAGTATTCTACATCATTATGACAACTCTTCAATTATGCTGAACTAAAGGAAAGAGAATATTAATTGCCAGTCATTTGGTACATAATTGATTCCTTTAGAACTTACCCGGATACCCTTAAAGATAACATGAGCACCAAGGGACATTATTAGAGAATACACATCTTGTGCATTTGCCCTTATTCCAGAACAATTTTTTTTATTCATGTGGTGTCTGGGTAACAACCCCAGATGAAACAATAGGGAAAACTTATTGCTAAAGTAGTTCATTATGCCAAGAAACAGAAAGCACATACCGTAGGTTTGGTCACGTCCTTAGGAACATCCATGTGTAGATTTGAAAACTGTACCCACTTCATATTGGTACTGCTATGTACAGGTAAAAAGAGAAAACTAAGTAAACCAGCATAAGAACCTATTTCCCTGTTTAATTTAGCATACCCAACTGTATACTTACAGAAGAAAGCCACCATTTTTTACTGTACTGCTCTTAGAATTGTTAACAGAAAAAGTGCCCAAGCCCTTAAAAAAAAAAGTAGGGGGGAGAACATGTGTTAGAATTAAAACTGATTGCCGGACCATTCATAGTTTCCACTAAAAACCAAAAGATGTGTGGTGCTACAAATAAAGGGGTATCTCATTATTTCAGATGAAGTTATCTGGGTAACTAAAATGGCCAACTTTGATTCCATTATTTAAAAAAGGAGGACAATGGTAGAGTTGATAATCAAAAAGCAGTCTCAAAAGACAGTACTAAGTTATCTTTTACAACCTAGGCTGAAGAATTTTTCTCAGATTATAAAAACAGGCATGAATTAAACATGGGGACAGCAAGAGAAAAGAACATGTGACTTCATTTTCCCCAGTATACTTTTACAGATTAATTGCACTTCAATATAATACTTATTTTGCCTGAATATTTTTAAGCAATAACTACTAAGCACCTTTATATTTTATTAAGGGTCGGAATAAGAATTCTAAAGAACCCTTCTTTTGAAGCTCTCAAACATCTTTTAAAGCATATGTTATTTCTGGGCTTGGCTGGGATAACTAGCTTAGAAATTTGAAATACCCACTGCGATATATACCCATTGTGCTATATACTGTAACAATCCAGCATTTCCAAATCCTTTACTGTCAGCGCCCCCTGGTGGAACAAAAGTTTCTAGTTTTAGAAAACTGAAATGCACTGTATATCATTTACTTGTTTGTCCTTTAAGTTTTTCTGAAATTTAAATGTGTAACCTGAGAAACTGGAAGCACAATAGACTCCTTAAAAATACAACACTCATGGGGCGTCGCCTGTGGCTCAAAGGAGTAGAGTGCCAGCCACATCCCATATATGGGAGGTAGCAGGTTCAAATCTAGTCCCAGCCAAAAAAATTGCAAAAAAAAAAAAAAAAAAAAAATCCCAACACAACACTCATGCCTGTAGTTCCAGCTACTCTCCAATCTGGGGCTAGAGGATCGTTTAAGCCCAGGAAGTTTGAGATCAGCCTGGGCAACAAAGCAAAATCCCTGTCTCAAAAAAAAAAAAAAAAATTACAATGCAGATGAAAATAGCAATTAACACAAGTTAATTAAAACGGAAAGTCACCTAACTATGTTTTAAAAGTCTTCTCTTAGTTCCTTCTCTCTTTACCAAAGATGAAGACAAATAAAAGCTTTCCACATTCTTTCTTGGATCAAGGGGGAAAAACAAAAGAAGAAAAGAAATCAGGACTTGGCACCCTTAGCACAGTGGTTAAGGCGCCAGCCACATGCACCAAGGGTGGTGGATTCGAATCTGACCCCGGCCAGCTAAACAACAAGGACAACTGCAATTAAAAAGAAAAAAAATAGCCGGGTGTTGTGGCAGGTGCCTGTAGTTCCAGGTACTTGGGAGGCTGAGGCAAGAGGATCACTTAAGTCCAAGAGTTTGAGGTTGGTGTAACACTTTGAGACTCTGTCTCAAAAAAAAAAAAAGAAAGAAAAGAAAAAATATCAGGCACAATACAAGGCAGTAGGAAGTATGTGCCGTACTTTATACATAATCAGATACAAAAGTCCTTCTCCACATTTATGCCAGTGATTCCACAATCTGGTTGTTCAAAAGGACACCACAAACCTCTGGTTTTAAAACAGAGAGACTAACGTACTACTACACTCACAAATCAACTCTTGAATTTTTCCTTTTTTTTGAAGTGGGGGGCTGGAAGGAGGGCTGTCTGGGTAAGTCTCTCTTAATACAGTAGTTAAAAATGTCAGCCCCTATCACCATCTGATTCTTAAGAATCATGGTTCTCAAAGTGTGGTCTGAGAACCTTGAGGGGCGGAGGTGTGGGTCTCTGAAACACTTTCAGGGGTCTAGGAAATCAAAATTATTTTTATAATAATAGTATGACGTTATTTACAACTTTCATACTCTAATTCTCTCACCAGCGTAGTTTCCTTTTCCTGTGGCTGCAAGATGTAATGAAAATCCAACTGTCTTCTATTAAACCAGACATTAAAGAGATTTTGTTTTTGTTTCAGAAAATTGTTACTGTCCATAAAATGCTAACTATGTTTACATGTAATGTATGTGTTACTTTTAAATAAGCAATTTTAAGATTCGCAGTTTTAGCTAAATATAGGTGGCTAAAATCCACAAAAACAAAACCTCCTTAGAGTCCTCAATTCCAAAGATGGAAGGCCAAAAAGCTTGAGAACCGCTGCTTAAGTTTTTGCTTCTCCTCTAAAGCACTGAGCAGAAATTTTCTAATCCACTCCTCCGACTCCTGTAAAACGCACAATCTCTGGAGTCAGGACATCTCAATTCAGTTTCATGGGAAGTGTCTGAGATCTTGCCCCAGTTCAGCTCCTAATAGTCGTGAGGAAAGTTTCCTGTCTTTTCTAAGCCTCAGTTTATTCTGCAAACGTGAAAGGAGGAGTTTTGGAACATAAGAAAAACTATCCTTTCCAGCTCTGACATTCTACGATTCTTCTTGTTCCCAAGTTCGCTTTGACTCAGCCCCTTTCTCGCTACCTTCCTGCATATGGCCCGAGGTGAGGAATAAACATCAGGAGGGCTCGTGATGGCCAGAACCGAGGGTAAAAGCGAGATTTAGTGGCAGCTGCCCTCGTCAGCCTGCCCACTCTCCCCAGCCCGCCCGGTACCTGCCAGAGGCGCCGACACACAGTCCCAAAAGCCGTCCGCGCCGCCATCGTGCCGTCCCCACCTTTCAGGACTGCTTCCGGGGTTACAGATACGTCATCAAACCATAGAGTTCAGCAAGAGGAGAGAGTATATCCCCTTGTTCTAGCACAGGAACAACCATAGAGACGCGATTTCTTGCTTTTTAATGGTGGTCCTGCGCCTGACTGACACCCGGTCTAGAAAAAATTACTTCAGCCCAATCTAGATTGTCACCAAGTCCCATCAGTGTTTTCTCCTTCAGGTCGTGTTTGTTCTACGTGGTTACGTTGGAGTTTTGTTGGAGGCCCACATAACAAAACACAAGCTGAGGTATATAAAAGTACTTACAAGACGTCGGTTATCTCTGGGTAGTAGGATAACGGTTGATTTATTTTCTTATGTATTTTTCATAATTAAAAAAAATTCTATGTTTAAGTAAAAGGAAAAAGTCTACCACTACTGTTGAGTCCACTTCTCATCCCATTACCTTATTGTAACAGCCTTCTAGTTATGTTCCTTAATCCTACCTCCCCCCAACCAAATGGATAAGATGGGTGTTCTCCATCCAACTTATATCTCACTGTCTTACTGTTCTTCCGAAATCATTCATTTCTTTATGTTTCTATAGGATTTGGGAATTTATAATGGCTGCCTTCACCTATTACAGCAAGCCCAAACTATTTTTTTTTTTGTTATTAATGTCTGACATAATTTAGTTCCCAGTAAAAAGGCTAATAACTGGGATTTTCTGAAATAAATTTTTTCCCATTTGTACAAATTTCTAAGCTTTATTTCCCCAAGATGCTTTCACATATGTAATTTAACATAAAGGACAACTCTAGACTTTACAATCAGGAGATCTGGTTTCTCTTCTCAGCTTTACCACTTAGCAGGGTGACTTTGGGCAAATTACTTCCCTACCCTAAGCCTCAATTTTCTCATACATCCAATAGAGATGGTAATAATAGTTCCTACTCCGAATAGTTGCTATGAGAATTAAATGAGATACTGATGTATGAAGTTCAGTACAATGTCTGCCACATAATCATGCTTGATGTCATTCACTATCTGTAATATAAAGTTGCTTCTATCTCACATGCTTCACAAGGTTATTGAGAAGATTAAAAAGAAAAAGATCAAGTTTAAGGGAATATTTTGTAGCATTTAAATAAAATATTGTGCAAATATAGGGTTATTTTTCTTCCCACAGGTAGGTACTACTTGCCCTATTTTGTAGGCAAGAGAACCAAGGAAAGGGTAGAATGATTTGTCTAACATTGCACAAATTGATGAAAAATCTAATAGCAGAAACCAGTTTTCCTGATCCTCAAGCTGGTCCCTGTGCACTAGAATTCAGCCCATATGAAGGAGTGGCTAAGATGTCTGGTGTGGTCCTACACAGAGGATGGAAACACCATTCTTCACTTGTGGGAACTTCTGTTGGACTTGACTTGTGTTCTACCTTGGCAGATGCCCAGCACTCTTTTCATAATGAGCCTTTCTCTCTGAATTGTGAAATTTAAGGCTGTCTCTCTCAGCTGAGGAGGCTTCCCATAGCCTTTCCATCCCAGCTTTGTGCTGCTTCTCAAGTTTGCACCAGTCTGTCCAAATAGCACTTTTGTGAGGCCTCTTTGTGTGCCTCTGTCCCCTTTGTGTAGCCTTGGTTAGGTGAGTGCTTTGTAATGATGGTGACATTACATCTTACAAGTGGCTTTCTTACCTAATCTGATCCTCAGCAGAACACATGAATTTTATCCTAATTATGTTAAGTATGGAAACTGAAACTCAGACATAAAATGACTCACTCAAGGTCATATGATGGGTTAGTTACACTTAAATCAATAACCATCTTCCTGCAGTGGGCTGGTATCAATTCTATAATGAGGTCCAGTTCTATGTAAGTCTCTTTTGGATGAAAGGAATAAAGATACTTACCACTCCATCACACCCCCTCCCCAAAGGGGCTTATTTTAAAAGGCACGTGTGGCCTGGACTGCTCCTGGAACTGGAAGAGTGTGCTCAAAGCAGTCATAGGGACTGGATACCCTCTTCACTGCTCTAAGGCCAAGCACAGTCATTTTAATGATGGGCCTTCTCTGCTTACAAATAGTTCCTACTCCCTCAGGACCTGTCTGGCATGTGGCCACTGCTTGCTGCTTTGTACTCACCAAGTTTCTCCATTCATACTCTCAAATGTGAGAATTTGATTGGGTCCTCTCATCTTCCTAGGCCAAGCCACCTCACATGTCACCAAACTGCCTATGAACCTAATAATGATTTTGAGTTAGGTGCCAACTTAGTCCAATTATCTGGGGAAAATTGGAAGTCATCGTACACGCAAAATCGGGTTTTGCCAATAGCAGGGCTATGGACAGGGCTCTTTGGCATGGTGTGTAGGCATGGACAGTGTTCTGAAGCTTGGCCTATCCAATGTGGGTCTCTTTCCTACAGCCTAAACTTTCAAACATCTAACCTCATACAGATGAGTAGAAGGCCAATGTTTCTACATAGCTGATGCAAGTAGATCTTGCTTTATGTCTTTGAGAAATAAACATAGACACATCAATTACAATAAAACCTGTATAAGCTGACCACCCAAGAGACTGTAACAAACTGGTCAACATAAAGAACTAGGTCACCTGAACTGAAATGTACATGTGGCACATGTCTGGTCTATGAAAATTAGATCATTTTAAGGAGGTGGTTAATGTAGAGAAGTGGTCACTATGGAGGTTCTACTGTATTTCTAAGTTCAGTCATATTTTGATTGCACCAGTTCTGTTCTTAAAGATAGCACTTTCAAAAGACTCTCTCTCTCTTACATAAAGGAAATAATAAGCCCTTTGGCTCTTTTATACAAGGATATCTGCAATCCAAAGATTACTTGCAGCCCATTTAGAAATAGATTATTCATTTTCTTAAGATGTCTGCCTAATTATGTTTTGCTATGTTAACATTAAAACCTTTTATCCACATACCTAGATCACATCTCCACTATCTGATTGTGGCTGATGATGGTAGAAAATAAATGGAATTTAGAGTTGACTTTAGGTAAACTCCAAAGAAGTTTTATTTGCACAGGCACCTGCATGGATAAGCATACCTGGAAAAATAGAGAGGTAATTAATTTAACACCTGCCATAAATTGCAGTGTATGTGTGGGTGATGATGAGGGGGTTCAGAATATTAATAAAGTATGACCTTCACTCTTCCCAATGGTGGAACTGGCTCTGTTCCCAGGCCACATGTCTTCTGAATTAAATTAAATTCCTTGGCAGGAAAGAATCATGTATACCATCTTTATATTCTCTCCTCCTCCATGAATAACCCAGTATGGAGTAGTGCCTGGGACACGATGGCTCATGAGGACTAAGAAAAAAGGCTTCCAATTGGATGCTTGAAAGCAGACATTATAACACTTGCTAAATGCACACTCCTTCTGGAGGAATAACTATTCTATCTGATAAAGGACTGTCTAAAATTGATAGCCATGGAAGAAGCCCAAGTGCCCATCAATCCACGAATGGATCAACAAACTGTGGTATATG